>APFE031494939.1:0-11244 GCA_000404065.3 Pinus taeda
ACTACCTCACTTGAAGTAACATCCTCGTTCCTCCAGTTCCCAGCTAGAGGAGTCTACATGGGCTTGCACTTATCCATGTGAAAGCGCCTGAGTATCTGATTGGCATACTTGCCTTGAGACACAAATACTTCACCATCTTTCTGCCACACCTCCATGCCTAGAAAGTAGTGCATAAGACCCATGTCTTTCATTTCGAAATCTCTTGCAAGGTCCTCCTTGAAAGACTGGATCAGCTGATCATCACCTGTCAAAATCAGATCATCGACATAAAGAACAATGACCAATGGCTTACCTTCTACCATGATGTGGTAAAGGTTCGCATCTACTTCACTCTTGGTGAAGCCCAACCCAGTGAAATAGCTGTCGATCCTGGTGTACCAAGCACGGGGTGCTTGCTTCAGCCCATACAAAGCCCTCTTGAGTCGGCACACATGCGACTCATGATCAAAGGTCTTGAAACCTTCTGGCTGCTCAATGTATACCTCCTCCTCAATCTTCCCATTGAGGAATGCTGTCTCCATGTCCATATGATGGATCTTCCAACCCATCTGAGCTGATAGTGCCAACATCGATTTGATAGATGAGTACCTTTCTACAGGAGCAAAGGTCTCATCGTAGTCGATCCCCTCGACCTGTGAGAAAACATGGGAAACAAACCTTGCCTTATGTTTCTCAACACTGCCATCAGTTGCCTGCTTTACCTTATAAAGCCATCTGGACTCACCACTGACTTGTCCTGAGGTCTTGGGACAACATCCCAAAAACAGTTTCAAATGATGGAGTCATACTCGTCCACCATTGCATCAACCCAGAATGGTTGCTGCATTGCCTCCTTGAATGAATAAGGCTCATACTCTACACACTCCCCAACCAGGGCCATGTAACCAGTGTACTGCTCGGGTGACCTCCTCTATTTGTGCTGAGAAGATGGCTATCCCACATTCTCCCGTGCATCCAACATCAACCTGTCAGCTTCCCTTGAGAGTTTCCACCCATCTCTGGAAGACTCAGCATGAGTGGATGTCTCCACTCCCGGATCCTCTGCATGCGGCTGCTTAGCATCAATCTGAGGCTCCTTCGCATTAATTTGAGGCTCCTCCTCCTTAGGAACTCAAAGTTCCTCCTTTGCATGCAATTTGAGCTCCCTCTCAAGTGATACTCGCATGGCTTTCTACATACCACTGTCCTCTGACTGGTAGGCAGGAACACCTGATAGTTGTGGGGTGTATCCGTGTACCCTACACATATTCCCAACTCAGCTGTTGGATCTAGCTTCTTCCAGGCATCTTTGGTCACATGGCAATAAACCGATGATCCAAAGATTCGGAAGTGACTCACATCTGGTCGCTTCCCAGAAAAGGCCTCCATAGGTGTCTTCATTCCCAGTATACGGTGTAGGCTTCTGTTCTGCAAATATACTGATGTATTGCATGCCTCAGCCCACAAATGTAGTGGTAGGCTTTGGTCATGCAATATTGCTCGAGCTTCTCCCACAATCGATCTATTCTTCCTTTCGGCCACCCCATTCTGTTGTTGGTTATGGGGTGTCGTCAACTCGCGTATAATTCCTTTTGCAGCACAAAAGTCCTTAAACCATTGGGAGACATACTCTCCACCATTATCGCTACACAAGGATTTTATTTCCTTTCCAGATTCTTTCTCTACCAAGGCTTTAAACTCACAAAACCTCAAGAAGGTCTGATCCTTCTTTTGCATAAAGTAGATCCAGAATCTACGAGAAAAATCATCAATAAAAATAACATAGTACCTTTGTTTAGCGGTCCGGGATTGCTCCAACTCTAATGTCTCAATCCAGAAAGGAAGATTTCTCATAATTACCCAAGGTACAACCTTTGCATGTATTCATCTGCTCCAGTTTTACCTCGGGAAGTCCGGTAGAAATCTGCTGCATGATCTTCAGGGCTCCATGGTGTAAGTGGCCCAATCTTCTATGCCATAACTTGCCAACATCTTGGCTCTGCAACATCTCAGCTTTGGAACTCAATGCAACAGAGTCGTCTACCTCCAGCTTGTAGAGATTCTTTACTCGAATCCCGATTCGCTTGGTCTGTCCAGTGCTGATATGCCTCAGGAATATGTTTCCTTTACTAAAGACTACATCATAACCTTTATCTTCTAGCATAGTAATGGACACAAGATTCTTATTCAAACCTGGTACATACTTTACATCAGTCAGGGTGAGATGAGCTCCATGCTCCCTCTAAAACACAGCCATACCTTCACCTGAAACATGGTACTTTCCATCATCGCCCGTCTCGATCTGCATCTGGAGATCCTTCTCCTCCAAGGTATTGAAAAGATTCTTGTCACCTGACATGTGGAAAGAGGCTCCACTATCTAGGTACCACACATATTCGACCATGGATGAAACCATGCATGCGATAAGAGATAAATCCAACGCAAACTGTGAGGCTAGTGCCTCACCATTAGATCCCTTCGAGGATCCTTTCTTAGATTTCTTCTATGGATAATTCATAGCATAATGGCCCACTTCATGACAATGAAAGCATTGCACTTTCAATTTTTCAAATTTCTTCCCACCATGGGAAGAACTAGATTTGGAATGGGATGCCTTCCCTTTCCCCTTCCTCACCTTACTCGCCAAGGCTAGATTTTCCTCATCATCTTGCTTTGATGAGGATCCATCTCTGGTGCTTCTTCTTATCTGTCGTTCCCAATTTGACAGTTTTTCTCTTCCATTTACCAAGTCTTGGTAGCTATGCCAGCTCTTAGGAAGACTGAGGAGTGCAAGACTCACCATGTCATCATCGGCTATCGTGATCCCTACACTTCCAAGCTCATCCTTGTAGGTGGTGAGCTTATTCAGATATGTAGAGATCGTTTCTCCCTTTTCACACTTGATT
Organism: Pinus taeda; assembly: GCA_000404065.3. Classification (NCBI taxonomy): domain Eukaryota; kingdom Viridiplantae; phylum Streptophyta; class Pinopsida; order Pinales; family Pinaceae; genus Pinus; species Pinus taeda. Next base: position 2,886 of record APFE031494939.1, read on the forward strand.
TTCTGAAGCTTGTCTTTCAACGTCAGCTTCCTCTGATCGCTGCTGTTCTGATATAGATCTTTCAATGTTTTCCACATTGAATACGATGTCTCCTTCCAATGGAGACTCGAGACTATGTAGTCTCAAACTCCCTCCAGAAGGATTCTCCTTGCTCTAGCCACACATTTCTTCCATTCTGCCAATTCTGTAGCATTAGCCGCTGCCGGCTTGAGGACTTCTTGATCAATGAAGTCCTTTATACCGTTTTCCTCTAATACTGCTTCCATGCAATCCTTCCAGGCTATATAATTCGAGCTGCCATCAAGGGCATACTCGAGTCTTAAATCGATGAACACCATTGGTGAAATTGAGATGTGATAAGAACTCGATTTCTATATTCAGGAATCTCAAACTTCGAACTTCTCCCTTCTGGTATACTGTTCTTCACTTTGATCACCTTTGCTCCAATACCATGTAGAAATTAACAAGCTATCCAACTCTCAGTACAATCCCTTTGCTACTCATAGACAATAAAAGGCTTCTGACAAACCTTCTCCTCTGCCCTCGAAGCCTCCTATTTCCAAGCCTCTGATACCATGTAGAAATTCTCACTGTAGATCAACAGATTATGCAATATACTAAAGAAAAATACAAGATCTACTTCAACAACAAACTTGTAGAAGCTTAATCTAATAGGAGCAAGATAAAATAGAACACATATAATAGATGAAGAGAAATCAGTCACACATGAACACAGAAGAATACTCTAGGGAAAGCCTCAGGTAAAAACCCCGATCTCTGTTTTATCATACAAATGGAAATATGTTCAGATTACACAAAGAATCAACTCACAAGCTATCCTGCTCTCTGCACAATTGAACAATACATCTCACAGACTGAATAGACACAAGATATGCCTTCCCCTAGCCCTCAAAGCCTCCTATTTCCTTGCGTAGTTTTCCTTGTGGTCCAATGCTACCACCTGTGTGAATTGGCCTCATCACACACTCACCAAACCCAAAAGTAACTGCGCAATCTCCAAGGAATGAATTCCTTCTACATGCAAGAGATATCCTCCAAGGAATATTCTTGCAACTGATAGTACATTGTCCCATCATCTGATCTCAACTGGGTCTCTGTTTGAACTGACATGTATGAGTTATTTATGAGAGAATATTCAGTTATCTGAAGTGCAGCAGTTACATGCATGCATGCATTAACTAACTGAACTCACAATTAGTTCAACAAACTATTTGAACTAATCTAATTGGACTTAACTCAGTTAACTTAGCTAACTAATTACAAATCAAATTACAACTCATCTTTCTCTCTTTAACTATGGGATAAATTCCTCAATTAATGGGATAACTGTTACATGTCCTCACATAGACTTCATGTTTGATTTTCTCCAACTAATTAACTCAAGATGAATTAATTAATTATTAATCAAACAGCTGCTAAGAACAAATTCGAATTTTACTTCTCAATTTTAGTTTAGGGACTAACTAAAATAGGAAGGTATCCCGAAATGCTATTTATAGCAGTGCTATTTTTAGCACTTCTATATTTAGCATTTCTTGTTGCTATTTTCAACATCATCAACTATTATAGCAGGGTTTGGATTTGGATGTGCCCTAGTATAATGTGTTCTTTTAGAAGCCAGAATTTTAATTTTTTAATGAAACTTTTTAACAACTCTAAAATGACCTTAAGGTGAAGAGATTAGATTTTAAGATTTTCTTTAAGGTTTATCAGACTGAGGACTGTCCCCAGTATGGTCGCCACTACGTTATTACTCTAAAATTTCTGTAGAGTTGTTATCTTGTGTCAAAAGAAATATTAGAGGTAACCACAAACCTACTTTTGAGATTTGGATCTAGCCTTCCTAATGCTTAGAGAGGGCTCTCTCTTTATGATTTAACTTTTTTTAGTTAATTGATTTTAGGCTAGTTATTTAAGATTTTGATTGGGTTTTGATTTTGATTTGGTGGTGGAATCATTGACTTAGATGGATAGAGGGATGTCCTTTACCATTGGGCTATGGGGTCAAGTGTCAAGAAAACAAGACTAAATCAAGTTCTAAAGACAATGTTTACAGGGCAAGGTAGTTGAGTAAATTCAAATCTTTTAGGCTGGAGGGTGAAGTGGCTTTCAATCGGGGTCAAGGAGCAGTTAAGGGTTCCTCAAACTGGATAATGAGGGAAATGATAGAGGTCAATCGAAACTAGGGACCAATGAAGGAATCCTTACTCTGGATATCAGAAGAAAACATTAAAATGAATAACTGTTTAGGACATAGTGTACTTAAACAAATTCTGTAATAATATTCCAGTTATTTCATTCAATTTAGATAACATGCAAGTATGTGAAACACTTAAGTAGATAACAATTTGAAAAACAGAAAATAATTCACTGAAGTGGCCCAACACATGAATCCTGTAATGCAATGCCTTTATTGCTCAGTCTAGTCTACTGACTTGAAAAAGTGGTACAATGAACCCTTAGGTTTCAGTTCAATACAACTATAGAAAATTTAAGCAATCCACACCCTATACTTCGAATTATGAAGTATTTATACAAAAACTGATTACAAAATATCCCAAACTATTTTGGGAATTATTCAAGGAAAAATAAAAATCTTCATGCAAGAAGATAGAGACAGATATGTAACTGCTGCAAGTTGTCCCTGTTTATTTGGCTCTGCTGTCAGATCTTTTGTTGCTCTTTCTCCTTTGTTGTTGCTTTACACTTACTGTCATTTTACTTTGCCTTTTGACTGATACTTCTTTCATCTGATACTCTTTGACTTAGCTGACATGCTGCTTTTCTTTCATTGCTTTGTATCCACTGTTTACCTTGCATTTTCACAGTAAATCATTTAATTTTCCCAAGTCTCTATATCTGGTAATTTAATATTTACCATTCTTCTGTAGACTTCATCAGCTTCTGTGCATTTTGCAAAGGTGGTCTTGTTTACAAAAAAGATGTTTTACCTCATGCTCGAGGTAAAAGAGGTTCTCAAAGGTCTGGTAAAGAACCTTTCTTGTAGGCATCCCTTTCATAGAGGAACTATTGGCTTGCTCCCTTGCCACTTCTCTAATTTTCTTGTTATAGTCTTCATGTGGCATTAACCTGTCATTTATTACCAATGGATTTGGCAGACCTTTCTGCCTCAAACCATAAAATTTGACAATGAACCTGCCTATAACTAGCTCCATGGTTTGGCATTTGTCCTCAAGCTGCATCAAAAAGTTCCTCTTGGTAATTACTTTCTTCACCTCTAGTATAGTGCCAGTCCTGTCAGCTATGTCAAGCCCCTACAATTCATATTTATTCTTTGAGTTAAGGAATTGGATTATTCTTGAGGCTTCTTCTAGCATATTTCCAAGTTCGGCCTTAACTCTTTGAATTGCTTCACCAACCTCTTTGACTAAATCAATTTGTTCAAAGATAACCTGTATAGATGGCCAAATATCATTGACAGAGTCAATGATATTGGCCCATAGCTGCTCTTTTGCTTGGGCAAGTGGCTCCTTCAATGTTAATTCCTTTTCCAAGTTCTTTATCCTCTCAATCAACCTGTTTGAATTTTGTACTTCATTTTTATGCATAATTTGAGCCAGTTTCTTCTCATCCTTTAGACTTCTTATATGTTCTTTAAGTCTATTTATTTCAATGGTGTGAATGGACATGTCCTCCATGGATTTTACCAATTTACTTACTTCATCACTTGGATGAGCTACTGCGGTTGTTGAACCTGTTGTTGATGTAGTTGTTGTTGCAGCTAGAAGTGTTGTAGCTAGTGGAGCTGTTGGGGCCAATGAAGCTGCCAAAGTTGAAGGAACTACTGTAGTAACTGTAGGGATAGCAGTGGAAGTAGTTGTCTCAAGGCTGGCTTGTTTCAACTGTATTAAACTGTCCAATTCGTTCTCCATTTCTTTCAATTGAGAATTTAATTGAAGAATGAGATCCATCATTTGATCCTGCTAGGTTTGGCTCTCTAGTACCTCCTTGGTTTGTGGATGTTCAGAAGGAGGCAACTTCAGTTGTTTCTTCAAAGCAGAAATATCCTCATTTTTCTTCTTTAATAGTTTTTCTGCAGCCTTGATATCATTTGGATTATATCCAATTTCAATTACCAAGTCTTCCAGTGACTTGATTATGTTATCCTTGGCTTGTGAGGATGGATTCTCTAGCTTAAACTGTGATGTGATGTTGTCTAGAGAACTTTGAAGCTTGTGCACACTCATTGCTTTGTTAGTCATTGTAGAGTAAATCATTTCACCTGCCTGCTTATGGAATTCAAATTTATCAATAGGGTGAACATCCCCGGCCAAAACTTCAAACTCTGTCTTCTTATAGTCTGCTGACGATCTAGGCTGCTAGACTGCAGGCTGCATAAAGGTCATTTGCATTTTACTAGTTTTAATGTCAAAGGCTGACATTAATCTATTTTGATTGGTAGGTGTCTATTTGAAGTACTGGGCATATGTTTCAACCTTTAATGCATCATTCCTCAACTTGATTTCTTTGTACTTCTCTTTTATATCTTTCTCTTTATCCACTAGTTTGTTGGACGAAGAGACTTCAATACCAAGTTGTTTTTCAATAATTTGAGTATTTGAGGTAGAATGTTGATGAGTTTCCTCTGAAACTGCTGGACCTTTACTATTTTCAACCATTGTGTCAGTATCAATGATTTCAACTGTCTCAATGGTGTCCTCTTGCTCAGTTACAGGATTAAGCTTGGGCTTCTTCCTATAACTGATTTCAAACTTGTCATCTGTAGTATCCGTTCCAAAGCTAGAACCTTCTTCCCTGGTTCTTTTTACATTTGTGTCCCGCATGGTTGGAGTCTGTAGAATGGGACTAATACCCATATGTTCCTGTAGGGTTGGAATCTGCAGAAAGGAAATAGTATCTATCTGCTTTTCCACATTTATTAAGGTATTTTCCACATCTATTAAAGTATTTTCCAACCATTCTAACTGGTTGGCATTTCTTTCAATGTATGGCCTGGGCTCATGTATGCAAGGACTTGATTTGAATTTGAGCCTTATTTTGTTTATGACTCCATTAGGGTCATACCACCACATGAAACTGCTACTGAATTTCATCTGCTATAAAGTATTCTCTGCTTCTTGTCTGGCTTCCCTATTATTACAAATAAAAGGGCCCAATTGGTTTTTGATTTGAACAATGTTTTATTCCTAGCTAACAGAAAATTGACCTCATCTGAGTTTATGATCTGCCTGAAATACTCTAATGCAAATATCCTCATGGGGAGGTATTTGGGCAACTTGTAGAGAGTGAGATCCATATAGCGTGATTTCTATGTGGTCTTGGTATAGATACCAGTCTCCCACTCTACTATTTTTGGAAACCTGTAAGACTATCTTAATCTCATCATTGATCCTGGGTTGATTTCTACTGGTTAGTATGTTTACAACTAGAAGAACAAAGGAATAAATGAACTCTTTATAACTAAAAACAATGGCATACCTTTGCATTAATGTGTCCAAAATATGACAGATCTTGGATGGCCCTTAGTGTCTAACTTTTGGATGCTGACTAGAAACCTGTTTGACTGAAAATATAGGAACATGTGAAACAATACTGGAGAGTGTTTGAATACTCTTTCGTTTGGAAATCTGATAAACTGCTCATGGATTCTATCTACCAAGAACTGAGCAAAGTTAAAAACTGTAGCTGGAGGCTTGCCTAGGCAAAAAATAGAAAGGAAATAAAGTATAGCCTCATCTACTTGCTCATCAGTGGTGTATCCAAGAATACAAGAGAGCATGGTTATAATTTGTCTGGCTCTCTCAAAGAAAATGGTGGCAGCATATGGAGGACTATTTGTATGAGTATGAGACTCTTCTATGATGAAAATCTGAAATATTTGAGCTCTCTTGGGAAGGTCCAGCTTTGTGTAGAGTTCAAGTAAGGCTTAAATGGAAAGTGGGGTCTCATTTGGGTTTGGCTAGATCTGCAACATTTGATTTATTGACTCTGCAGAAATGGTGAATAAAATCTGTTGGTTAGGAGAGACTATGGCTCTTTGACTTGGGACATAGCAAGCTTGGCAGAAGTGGATGATTTCTAGGAATATGTATACCTGTGGAACAAGTATTTGGGCAAATTTGATTCCCATAGGTGAATGTCATCATTTTGGTTCAGGAATTTATCTTTACTCCAGCAGTGGAGTTTCAGTAGATGGCTAGGGGAAACAATGTCTTTAATTTGAAAATATCTGTCGGCCAATGGAAGATGGTCAATATCCAGGTGATGGGTTTGCAGGGGTCTTACATCTAGAGTGCTTTGGGAAGCCATAATATGGTTTATTCAACTGAATTACCTTTTCTCTGGCTTTAGGAGTAAGTTCAGAAGCTCTGGAACAGTGGGGAGGGTAATTATAGTCTGTACAAAAGGGCTTTTGAATGCACAATAAGTTTTTCTTCAGTCTAGCAAGGTTTTTTAATTAATTTAATTAATTAACCTTTTGATAATTACTGTGCATAGCTTAAATTAAAGGGTCATTCTTGTTCTTTCGAGAATACCTAGAAAATAACGATTTGGTGCGCAGACAAGGTTATATAGTATCAACAAAGGTTTATGAGGCTTTAATTATCTATTTGTTGCTTCAATTTTTTGTCTGCAGCTTCTTCTGGTTGCAAAAGGTTGTTAAAATGGTTGTGTAGAGGTTCAAGGTTTCAGAATTGGTTAACAAAGGTTTTTTGTAGCGAAAATGAGTGAAAAGAGTGAAAGGGGGATTTTTCAGCTTTTTAACCAACAACGGCTACATTTTGGCGCGAGATTTGGTAAATGAACAACGGGCAGTTTTCTTTTATGCAGGGAGGCGATTTTATGCCATATTGCACCGCTTTTGGATGGAGGGCGGTATTTTTCGTGAGCACGCCATATAACCTGGTGCTGCCACATAATGAAATAGTGCTCGGCCAAAACCACGAATCTCACGTGCTTTTGGACCTTTAACTGTCATATGATGAAACAACATGATATGGATATGCGCAGTTGGATTTGGAGGTGGGAGATCAGAGGGCTATCGCGCGGCGAAGTTGCACGGATAAAGTCGAGATGTGGTTGGCGGGGCCCGGGGTTAAATAATACAGTGGGTTTAATACTTTATAAGGTTTAGTGAGGGTCGGGAAATTATAGTGGGGGTTTAAATATATAAAGCGAGACTTTAGGAAATAACTTAGAATAAAGGGTTTAATGGGTTTTTAAGGGAAAAAGGGGAAATTAATAAGGGATGAATGTATTATTTGTGATGGGAATGGGTTTCACACTAGGGAAATGGGTTTTAGGAAGGGGGAATGATTTTTAAAGGGTAATGTTTAGGGAAATGTGTGAAACAAAGGGAAAAAAGGTCAAAATGAAGGGAAAGGGTTTTTACAAGGGGAAATGAAGAGGGAAGGGGTGCTTTGGAACCAAGAAGGGGACAAAATTAGGGGATGAAAAGTAATGAAGGGATAATGAGGGGAAATTAATAAACTAAGTATGTGGGGGTCTAGTGAAATGAGGGGAAATTAGTAAATAAGCTTTAGTGAATGTCTTTTCTCTTTGAAAATTTCTCCTGCACATGAAACATAGGATTAAGTATGATGAAGGTGCTTTTGACTTAGCAATCTTTTGCACTTCTAAAAATTCTTCTACCTACCCTTTATTTACCCTAGAATTTTCTCTTCATTCATTGGGTGCATTTGAGCTTGCTGACCCTTTATTTGGATTTCAGAGATCTGTGGTTTTTACTTTTTGAGTCTTTGATCGGAGAATCCACAGTAAGAGAATTTTTACACCAACGTTTCGAATCCCAAATGGGATCCATCATCAGGGTTAAGAGAAAGATGATAAAAGAAGAGCAAGAATGAAGAGATAAATACTCAAGAGCGAAGGAATATTGAAGGAACAACATAGGTCGGCAAGAGAGATTAATAATAAAACCTAAAAATAAACTAAAATCTTTTCTTTTATTAATATTTTTATAATTAGGCATTAATATTTTTAAATAAATTAATAATAATTAATTAATATCTTATAATTTCGCAATAATACTTTAATAAATTAATAATATTTAATTAATATCTTATAATTTTGCATTAATATTTTTATGAATTAATAACATTAAATTAAAATCTTATAAAACATAATCTTAATATAACCTAGCACCTATATTAAAATTAATGACTCTAAAAACATAATATAAATATTAATATTATAAACCTAAAATCTAAAAACCTAAAAACATTAATATTTATATAACCTAATATTTATAAAGCTAAACCTATATAACTTATTATTATATATAAAAACCTATATTAAAATTAATATCTATAAAGACTTATATAAATAATAATAT
>APFE031494940.1:1622-17902 GCA_000404065.3 Pinus taeda
TCCTTTCCACAACTCATTGAAGATGAGGGTGTGTTTTATCATCCGGGACCATTCAAGATAGTTCTCCTTGCCAGTGAGAACTATTCCTACCATAGAGATGATTGAATGCATTCTGTAAAAAAATACTTCTGCTAATAGAAAAATGATTCTGATATCAAAATGTATTTTGGCCTCAAATTTAAACACAGTCCAACACAAGAGCGTTAACTATGTTAGTCACTTTGAAAGCAGCTTTGTAAAAAAAAACAACACTATGGTAGCCCAACAGCGTGGTATATATTTCCAGCAACCACAAAAAACATTTTATACAAAGTGTATTAAAGTCATCCAAACACACTTGATATACTATTGATCATTGGAAGGCATGAACAGAGTTCTGTTGCGCTAAAGATCTTCACCAAACAGAATGCTTTAAGAGTATCAAACGCTATTCGTAAAATGTGAATAGAATTCCGCTTCAGGTAGCGTTCACCATGTCTCAAAATTAGTGTTCACAGAGCCAAAACCCGCAGGTCATATCAACAGCAGCGTTAAACAACATTCAAAACTCCAAAATGCTCAACACACAGCCACAATTTTCAATTTAATCGTGGAGTATTCAAACAATTTTAATATTACTGTATTATTCAAACCTCGAGCAAGGCAAAAGGAGAAGAATCAATTCGGAATGTGATACCAAACTTTGGAATAGAACGGGTCTAGATTCACCAGAGAGCACTTCCGCTACCCCACAGCTAGCACCACGCTTCTGCTTCACCAGAGAAGTGTCCACAACTCCGCAGTTCGATCCTGCGTGGAGGCACCAGCTCACCAGAATTCAGCAGTTCGAACCAGCTCAGAAAGGGTTCTTATGCACTGGAGTTATTTTTTATAAAAAAAACGCGCGACCAATAATCACCGAAGGTCCACCAAGGATGAAGATATGTAGTGCTCAACAGATGGAGCACCAAGCCGAGGAAGGGCCCACGGCTTATAAAAATGGCAGTCACAAGTTATACAAAGGTATTTGATATAACATCACAGTGCATGCATTCCGCAGATAGAGACAACATGAGACCATCAACAATAGTCTGTGGACATACTTCCGCATGAAAGTGAGGTGGGAGTCCTTGGTTCTGCTCGAAGGAACCTATAGTGAGCAAGAGATGTTGGGGATCCGCACAGTCATAGTATGCAATGATACCATGTCAGGTGCAGTTACCATGTCAGAGACGTTTATGAATCAGTCAGTGAACTGAACAGTCAGACAGGACAGAGTAATTAGGTGAATGCAATTCATGCAATGGAGGCGTAGATGCAATAACGCTCCTTTTTTTTTATTTATGAATCAATCATGTAGAGGGGCAGCTAATTTTATGAAGAACCTACTCAGCTATATGAAGAGCAGACAGGGAGTTAAAAGGGACACAAAGGGTAAAAAGAGCTGGCTCTAATACCATGTCAGGCCAGGCAGTAACTCCACAAAACAAACAACTGATTCATATATTATTCCATAGGTAGTTAATTGTTATATACAATAGGGAGTGATTGTTCAGTTCATCTCCCGATGACTGTTCACATTCCTAATTTAATTATTTACATAAAATTCCCCCAATCATGAAGATTAGGTGTCAACAAAGGCAGAGAGAGCAGTTTCTAGATGCAAATTATCCACAAGTAATTTGATTGAATTAATTAACAATACTCTCTATTTATCTAATATGATCTCTCAATGTACACCAGGTAAATTGCTAGCGGCTAAAACATTGGAGCAATCATGTTATCAGGAGCTGGAAAAGAATGGAAGGTTGATTACAGGTATTCAAAGTTTAACTTGGGACACCTATTGGTTGTTCCTAGTAAAACCATACAGCCAGAGAGCCGCCCTCAAGTATCTAACAGATGCAATCGGGTGTATCTTTCTCGATATACATGATGCCACATACTCGGCTCAGCTCAATTCTCATCTCAGTCGCCCTCAAGAAGTGGAACCGATGCTAGCGATATGCCAACTCAGATCAAAGGGAAAACAGCCAGAGTGATGAATCATGCTGCCAACTACTAAATTGTTGTGGAGGAGATATTCAAGATCAAGTTATACCAATTAAATAGCATTTTATTTTTGTAGTTAGTTATTTTAATTAAGTATTTATAGACCCTTTCATGCATTTAGAAAGGGTCCTCAGTTTTTGTATAAGACTCAAACCTAAAGTTGCACTACTGTACTTCAGGTATATTTTTTTATAAAGACTGGGCCAATTATTCCAATTTTTGACAACGAAGTTTTTATGTGGATGTGCACTACTGCCTTTATTTAAAAGTATCTCTGAGTTGAAATAAGGAATTCGAATTGCGATTGATGTTGGGAATGATTTGCAGCACATATGGTACTACTATCTATGTCTGAATTCATTCTTTTTATGTGAATTGTTATTTGATTACTCTTGCTATTATTGAATATATGCATGTGTTTCAACAGCATTCTATATATCTTCCACTATTGGATGTTTACAGGATGCTTTTCTTTTAGTCATACATGTATCAGTAATATATAAAAGACAAGTGTAACAATGTTTTATTAATTACTTTGTTCAACTATTTGAACAAAGCAATTATTATATGAATGAATGTCTATGTTTATTAAATAGAGTCATCTATATGCTTATTTATAAACAGAGATTATCAAACGTTGCACTTAAGAATAGAAATTTCCCGGGATAGAATAGTTATTTGTATTTTCACTTTTTAGATTAAGTCATCCATCCATTATCACTTATTAAGAAAACCAGTCACTCATCCATCCCCTTTTTATTCATCATTGGGAAACTGGTCCCATTATCTCCAGTCGGAGCCACCATACCAAACAGAAAAGGAGTTGCATTAAGGTCCGGACTGGGTGGTTTTCCCTGATGTTGATGCAATGATTTTTGAGGCATCAACAGTTCCTTGGTTCTATTTGTCATTAGGGGAATTTTGAATTCTAAAATGGACCTCCTAAAAAAAATGTACAGCCAAAATAAACTTTATAGGAACTAATAAGATTCAATATGATGATGTCAACCACGGGGGATGATTTACCATTTTTAGAGTAAAAAAGTAAAAATATTAAAAAATAATAAAATAATAAAACTACTTTTTCAACTCGTATTTTCAACTTATCTCCCTAAGGTTTCACTCAAATTTTGAGTAGGAGTACTCGTTGGATGAAAAATTTAATTCATCATCCAAGGAGTAACCAAGTTGCATACTTTTGATGGATCCTGCTAGATAAAAAATGAGAAATGCATGCAAACACGTGATTGCGATATCATTTTTCATGTATTTCTCATTTTTTGTGTAGCAAAGTCCATCAAAAGTATGCAACAGGATAAGTTGAAAATACGAGTTGAAAAAATAGTATTTTCTTTTTTCCCTCTAAATTTTGGTGATGTAATCTAATCTTATTTTATTATTTCCACTATTATTTTATAATTTCTTTAAGAGGCCCATTTTAGACCTCAAAAGTCTCCTAATGGATAACAAAGCGATATTCACATAACTTGAATAGCAAACAACTTTCCTCTTGGTTTGGACACAATGTCTTTGATCTCAAAGAATCTGACTCTCAAGATGCTCCTTTTGTAGATACCTGGAGGGTGTCTTTGGCCTTGAAGTCATGCCTGCTTCCTCACCTTTAATGTATGAATCTGTTTCCTCCATATCCACGAACCTCAAATCTAAACTTTGTTCATCATCTGAGTTTATATTTCTTTTAGAGGACTCATGTTATGAACCTACTTCATCTACTATTACGTTGATGCAATCCTCAATCTTATTTTTCCATTTGTTGTAACACTTATATACTTTGCTTCGAGTAGAGTACCTGAGCAATATCCCTTCATCAACGTGTGAATCAAAAATTATGGGATTCTTTTCATTCCATTTAATGAATCACTTGCTTCCAAATACCTTGAGGTTTTAACTGATGCATGTCTTCCCTTCTAATGCAGGTCTTCCCTTCCATAACTCATAGGGAGTTTTATCACTATTAGGCTTGAGTTGAGTTATGTTTGACAGATACACTGTTGCCTGGACTGCTTCTCACTAGAATTTGTGAGACATCCTACTCCATCCAACATTACTCTGGCCATTTCCTAGATTGTTTTGTTCTTCCTCTCTACTAATCCATTTTTTTTAGGAGTTCTAGCAACTCAGTATTGCCTCTTGATGCCATGCTCTTCATATAATTCCTCAAATTCTCTTAAGGTGTATTCTCCCCCTCTGTCTAATCTTAAGCATTTTATCTTTAAGTCTTTCTCATTTTCTACTTGAGCTTTAAACTTCTTGAAATGATTGAACGCCTATGATTTTTATTTTAAGACAATCCAAGTGGCTGTGGTGAAATCATCAATGAGAAACATAAAATACATCTCTACTTTTGAGGTTTTTTGCTCTAGTTGGGCCACAAATGTCTGTGTGAATGAGTTCCAAAGGTCTGGATGAGGAGAACTATTTTGACTTGAAATGAGTCCTAGTTTGTTTGCTAAACTGATATGACTTGCATATTGTGTTATCGGGCCTTGATAGTCTTGGTATTCCTCTCATTGCTCCCATCTTGCTTACTTTTATCAAAATCTCAAAATTCATATGCCCAAGCCTCTTGTGCCACAACCTTGCTTCACTTGTTTTGCATAAATTGAAGTTAACCATGGAATCGTCAAACACATATACATTATTGGGGGTTCTGATTTATTTTCTCACCAGTTTTCATTCCTTATGTTGTAGATATCACAATATTTAGATTGAAAGGTCAGATCGTAACCATTATCACACATTTGGCTAACACTAGGTAGATTGTTTTTGAGACCTTCTACATACAAAAAGAATGTTCTTCTCGATTTTTATCAAGAATTACTACACCTTTACCTTTGATTCTTGTTGGAGCATTGTTTCTAAAGGTGACATTGTTTCCTTTGCCCTTTTCTTTCAGTGACATAAATTTTCTTTTGTCCCCAGTCATATGTTTGGAACAACCATTATCCACATACCATTTGTTTTCTTGTTTATGAGATGATAAGGCAAGCCCACACTACATTCTCTTTTTAGTCTTTCATTTCCATCTCTCATTATCCTTATGGATAGTTGACTATCTAACATATTGGGACTTATACAGGTGTTCAAACCTGCATCTTCACTCACTGGATTTGTGCCCAAAATTATTACATTTGAAACATTCTACTTCACTTAGCAAGGGAGAGAAGACATTTCAATTTATGAGAGAGTAGTTTTGAGATTTAGAAATCCAATGCATATTATATATGGGATTTTCATCTCTTTCAACTTTCATCCTTATAAAATCAATAGATTTATGTCCAAATATGTGACACTTATAACAGTGACCATAAAACAAATAGGCATGCCTATTGTTTGAAGCATTATGATATTATGCAGGAAAATACCTTGTTCGTCCAACTGATTGGTTCATTCTCCATTGTTGATCTTATGTTTTATGTACTACTCTTTTGTCTTCATTAATTATTCCATGATGCTTCTTCCCATGGCTCTATGGTTCTTTGAATCCTACGGACTTGAAGTTTATCTTCCCCATAGAATATTCTTGTGTCTTAGAGTATCCCAGACTGATTTTGATTCCTGAGGGCCTTTGACTGTTTAGGATTTGATCTAGTTTCCTTGTCCCTTCCAAAAAAATTTCATTTAAAACCGTCTTGGTCATTGTTCTCTCAAGATCAGTTCGTAGAGAGACAACCTCTGCTTCAAGACTTTGACAATTCTCTTCCCATTCTTGGATCAAATCTTGATGAAACTCTTATTCTCATTTAGCCTCCTTTAGTTTAACTTTCAAAGACAGAATATCATCTTTGCATGTCTATGAGATCATTTCCCTTTTTAACTTGAACAACTATTGTTTCAAATACTTGTTTTCCTCTTCTAGTCTCTCACAATTTCCTTGTTTTTCTTCCAGTAGAAGGACTAGACTTTCTTTGTTCTTGATAGCTTCCAAAAGCTTTTATTTTTTATAAGGAAATTCCTCATTGTCAGAGTTCTACATACCTTCCTCTACACACTGTAATTGTTCCTTCAACAGCTTATTCTTCTTCCTTGCTTTCTTTAACTCGTTGAGGGCACTGATGAGTTCCCCTCCAAGGTCCACTACTCCTTATTCCTCTTCAGAGTTCATAATACCTTGTTTCTTGGATTCTTTTTCGAAGTCCATAAAAATATATTTTTCTAACTCATTCTTCGGCAATTTTTCACTGTTTGACTCTGGTGTTGAGCTATCCTCTTTGGAGTAGAACCCCTTTTTCTTATAGAGCTTTTTCTTCTGATGTGTATGACACTTGTTTCCAAATTTTAGATCCTCTTCCGTTTTAGCCTTTCCTTTATAAGGGCATTTCGATGAGAAATGTCCAAGTCTACCACAGTCAAAACACTTAAAGGGAAACTTCCCTTTATATTTTCTTGAGCCACGCTTCATTTTTCTAGCTAATTGAGCTAGCTCCTAATCAAATTCACAGTTGGAGAAGTCTTGATGATCTTTATGCTCCTTTCCCTTTCTGGATACTTTGAATGCCACTTCCTTTGGTTCAGACTTTTATATTCCAACTCTCATATCATAGGCTATAAGAGTACCATGTATTTGGTCCATCTTGAGATCCTTTAAATTATCCATCCCTTCAATAGCTAATACTTTGGAATTAAGTCTCATGGGCAGAGATCTTAATATTTTCTACAATCATCTCTTCCTTGACCTCTGCACCAAGTCCTCTAATCATATTAGTCACTTCATCAACTCTGAGGAAGTATTCTTCTATGCTTTCATTCTCATTCATTCACAAGATTTAAAACTCATTCTGAAAGTATGAAGTTTCCCCTGCTTGACTTCTTCATTTCCTTCATGACTCTGATTAATCTTTACCCACACTTCCTTAGCAAACTTACACTGCATAAATTTTACAAGTTTTGATTGAGTAAGGCCAAAGATAATGCCATTTTTGGCTTTACCATTGTTCCCATATATGTTTTTACCATCTACATCAGTGGCAGGAATATAAGAGACATTGTAGTCTACTAGCAATGAAGTCCAAACATCTACTCCTAGGGACATCAGATACACTTCCATTCTTACTTTCCAAAAGGCATAGTTTGTCCCATCAAAGATTGGTATTTTACTTGAGTAAGACTCTTGAATCCCTTGCCTAGACATAATTCCTTATAGATCTACCTTCCAGAGATTAGAATTTTGTTGAAGGAACCTCAGATCTGATACCAATTATTAAAATAAGGAATTACTTAGAGGGGGGTGGGCTGAATTGGTAATTATGAAACTCTTATATTTTTCTTATTATGCTTACAGTCCCTTCTTATTTTCTTTTACTTGGAGAGCATTCATTCACAAAATAAGAGAACCAACAATATTTCAAACACACATGTTCATACAGCAATCTCATGAGCAACACACACACATTTGACACAGTGTTTTTCACATGGAAACCCAGAGGGAAAAAAACCACCAAATTTGTTGTTTGTTTATGATGTAAATTAAGCACCCACTTAATTAAATATGTTTGTTTATGAGCACCCACTCAAAGGAGGAACTAACCCCCTTTGGCCAGCAAGCACCAACTTGCCAAGAGGCAACAACCTCTTCAGTATGCAGCCACCAACCTGCTCTTGTCATTGTTCTACCATTTCATATAATTTTCAAACTAAAAACAAAGGCATACAATATTACAAGTAAAATACCAAAATGGTTGTTTGCAGATTCAACTTCTACAACCTGTCTTTTGTGCTCACATGTAGAAGATATTTTCTTACTATTCACAACAACACTTCCTCTATGCTCTGCCTCCTCTTTCAACGGCTCTCTGTTGAATGATCTTCAGCATTACCCTCACAATTCTCCACACAACACTCTCGCTACACTAGTTGGTTTCTAACATTGTGTCCTCCTTGGTGCTTTGATTTCTTTGTCTCAACGCACTCCACTCACAACACAACACACTCACAATATGCTCAACACCCCACTCTTCTCCATTGCAGGCAATGGTTTTGTTCCATTGAGACACTCTACACAAGGCAACCTTTGCTATTTTTCCTTTAGCTTCCCAACTGTACTTAGGCATGTATCCCCTTGCCACTGTTGTGTGTCCTAGTAGTTTCTTGTCATAGTACCCAAATAGAGATGGACATTGTAGTTCTTCATCGTCTGATTACATAGAACAACATGCTAAGAAATTAATTCTCAGGTGACCTACACACTCCTCCGAGAGCCCCATTCTCAGTTATCGCTCCAGAGATCTTGATAGTTCACAGAGATGACCAGTCTGTTCTGATTTATCACAACCATTCGTGCACACGAAGAAGTTGTTTTCTTCCTTCATTCTGTTAGGTGTGGAGCCTAGTTATCTTTTGTGTTCAAAGGTATCGCCACTTTGGACCCCAGTTCATAATGGGGCAGCAACACCACCCGTAAAATGTATGCTGCAGGGGGGCTCTAGGGGAGGGCGGTTGCGATCTTTGGGAGCCCCTCCCTGGCAGGGATCAGGGGAAACGCCCCTAAAGCTAAAAATAGATGTAAAATTTCCTTGTAAAATGTTGTAATTTCATAGTTAATCTAGGCCGTTCATTAGGTGGAGATCTGACGGTAGAAGTTATGTTTAATTTAGGGTTTTTTTCCCTAGAAGGAAACCCCTCGCTATATATGAGGGAATTGTATTGCATCTATGTAGATCTGTATTATGAGTGAGAAAGAGAAAGGAGATTATGTGAGAGTGAAGAGGGAATTATAGAGGATCTACTATAGGTTGAATCTCTTCAGTTTTCTGGATAATATAAAAGGAAGGACTGGCTGTTTTCCCGTGGACATACCCCAAACTGGGCGAACCACGTATATTTGTGTCTCTCTTGTTTTATGTGTTTTCTGTGTTTATATTTCTACAATATGTTTTATTTCTTCCATTGCTCTGTAATATATAATTTTGAACAACTAGTATCA
This sequence comes from Pinus taeda, assembly GCA_000404065.3. Lineage (NCBI taxonomy): Eukaryota > Viridiplantae > Streptophyta > Pinopsida > Pinales > Pinaceae > Pinus > Pinus taeda. The sequence goes on from APFE031494940.1 coordinate 10,597, forward strand.
GAGTCGAAGGTCTATTTGGCTGGTAAACTCGCAGGAGAGAAGGGTTCCTAGTTCAAGTGGGAGAAATGGAAGATAATGGTAGGTTTAGGGTCAAAAAATTGAACGGCCAAAACTACCAATTGTGGGAGATTCAGATGGAAGATTATTTGTATCATAGAGATCTGTACCTACCATTGAGCAGAAAGACAAAGAAGCTGACAAGTATCACATACACAGAATGGGATATTCTTGACAGAAAGGCACTTGGAACAATACAGTTATGCCTAGCGGCGTCAGTAGCCTTTAATATTTCAAAGGAAACAACAACAGAGGGTTTAATGTCGGCATTGGCCAAACTATATGAAAAACCCTCGGCCTCAAATAAGGTATTTCTTATAAAATGTTTATTTAATATGAAGATGTCAGAAGGTAGATCTGTTGTTGATCATTTAAATGAATTTAATACAGTTACGAGTTAGTTAAGTTCTATAGGGGTAACTTTTGATGATGAAGTTAGGGCTCTATTATTTCTGTACTCATTGCCAGAAAGTTAGAATGGTTTAGTTATGGCCATTAGTAACTCTGTCTCTGGATCTAGTACTTTAAAGTTTGATGATGTTGTCAGTGCAATCCTTAGTGAGGAAATGCGACGAAAAATATCCGGTGAGACATCAAGTAATGCTTTGACTGCAAAGACTAGGGGAAGAAAAATGGAAAGAGGAAAGAGCCCAGGATATCGCAGTAAGTCAAGGAAAGGCAGATCCAAGTCCAGATCAGGGATAGTGTGCTGCGTTATCACTCCAATACTTCTCTAAAGCGTTGGAGAAAGAAATGATTAGAGGTAACCACAAACCAACTTTGGAGATTAGGATCTAGCCTTCCTATTCTCAGAGAGGGCTCTCTCTTTTTTATTTAACTTTGTTTAGTTATTTGATTTTAGGCTAGTTATGATTGTTCTTGGGTTTTGATTTAGATTTGGTGGTGGGATCACTTACTTAGATGAAAAGAGGGGTGTATTTTACCATTGGGCTATGGGGTCAAATGTCAGACAAACAGGACTGGATCAAGTTCTAAAAATAGTGTCTACAGGGAAGATAGCAAAGTTACTTTAGATCTCAAGGCTGGATGGTGAAATGTTTTTCAATCATATCCAAAGAGAAATTAAGGGTTCCTTAGGCTGGATTATGAAGAAACTAAAAGAAGTCAACCGAGATGGGAGAGAAATTAAGGATTCTCAGATCCAGATATCAAAAGAAAACATGTAAATGATTAACTGATGAAAACGGAGTGTAAAACAAATTTTGAGATAAATTTCCCATTAATTCATTCAACTTTAGATAGAATTTAAGTTTGTGGAAACATAAGAAAATAACAGATTGACAAAGAAAATACTTCACTATAATAGCTCTACACATGGATCATGTAATGCAATCTCTTTATTACTTGCTCCAATCTGCTAACTTGAAAATTGGTACAATAACCCTTAGGTTTAAGATCAAAATAACTCTACAAATGTATAGGAATCCACACTCAATACTTCGATTTATGAAGTATTTATACAAAACTAATTTACAAAATATCCCACATTGTCTTGGGAACTAATCTAGGAAAAAGAAATACCTTCACGCAAGAAGATAGAGACAGCTATTGAATTGTTGTTTGTTGTCCATGTTTATTAAGCTGTGTTGTATTTGATCTTTGATATTTTGCTTTTTAATCTTTGCTTTGTTGTTTGATCTTCATGCTGGATGTTCTATTTACTCTGACCTTTCAACTGATACACTTTAATCTTATACACTTTGACCTGGCTGACCTGTCATTATCCTTTTACTAGGCCTTTTTACTCTTACTATACATTTTTACCTTTTGACTGTGTATTTCTATAGTAAGTCATTTAGTTTCTCCCATGTTTCGGCATCTGATAATTGGATATTCATCATCTTCCTGTAAATCTCATCTGCCTCTGTATACTTGGTAAAATTAGGCTTATTCACAAAAAGGTGTTTTACCTCATGCTAGAGGTAAAACAAATTCTCAAAAGTTTGGTACAAGACCTTGCCAGTAGGTATGCCCTTCATGGATGAAGTATTCACTTCATTTCTGACCACTTCTCTGATTTTTCTATTGTAATCCTCTTGTGTCATCAACTTATCGTTTATTAGCAAGGGATTTGTTTAACCCTTTTGCCTCAAAGTTTCAAATTTAACCATGAATATGTCAATGGTTAGTTGCATGGTTTACCACTTATCTTCCAGGTTTAACATTAAATTCCTCTTGGTGAGGACCCTTTTCACTTCCAAAATTGTACCTGTTATGTCAGGTATATCTATTCCTGCAATTCATACTTATTTTTGGAGTTGAGGAAGTGAATGATCCTTGTAGATTCCTCTGACATGTCTCCAAGTTCTGCTTTTACTCTCTTTATGGCTTCTATTGGTTGTTTTATTAAATCAATCTACTAAAAAATTACTTGGATGGATGGCCAAATATCATTGACAGAGTCAATGATATTGGCCCACAATCATTCCTTCGCCTGACCTAGAGGTTCCTTCAATGTTCATTCTTTCTCTAGGCTTTTTATTCTTTCGTTCATCCTGGTTGCTTTTTGCACTTCTTCCTTGTTCATGATTTGCACAAGCTTGTAGTCAGTTTCTAGACTGGTCACCTTCTCCTTAAGCTTGTTCATTTCATTGGTCTGAATGGACATGTCTTCCATTTCTTTGACCAACTTTCTTGCATCATCACCTGTAGACCCTATTGCTGATGTAGACGGTGTAGAAGCTGGCAGTGTTGTAGCCATTGGAGTTGTAGGAGCCAAAGATTTTCCCAAAGTGGAAGGTACTGCAGTAGTTACTGTTGGGATAACAGTGGAAGGGGTAATCTTCAGACTATCTTGTTTTACCTGTATCAAGCTATCCAATTCCTTCTCCATTTCCTTCAGCTGATCATTTAATTGAAGCACCAGGTAATCATTTCCTTATGATTTGTTTGGCTCTCCAGGACCTCTTTTGTCTGTGGGTATTCCGAATGAGGTAGCTTTAGTTGTTTCTTGAGAGATTCTATATCCTCATTCTTCTTTTTTATCAACTTTTCGGTAGCTCTAATGTCACTTGGATCATGGCCCAACTCAATGACCAAGTCCTCCAATGACTTGATCCTATTGTCTTTGGCCTGTGAGGAGGCCTTTTTCAATTTATATTGGACTGTGATATTGTCCAGTGAACCTTGCAGCCTATGTGTAGCCATGGACTTTCCTGTAGGTGGATTAGATCATCTCTCCAGCCTGTTTGTGAAATTCTATCTGGTCAATGGGATGAACATCCTTGGCCAATACCTCAAAATCGATTTTTCTGTAATCAGGTGAGGTCTTTGGCTGCTGGACAGTTGGCTGCTGAATGAGACCTGTATCTTTCCTGCTTTGATGTCAAAAGCTAACATCAACATGCTCTGGTTGGCTAGTGTGTGCTTGAAGTATTGGGGATATGTCTCAGCCTTTAACTTCTCATTTCTCATCTTTATCTCCTTGTACCTATCTTTAATGTCTCTTTCTTTATTAGCTGGCCTAGTGAAGGAGGAAACCTCAAAACTTAGATGTCTCTCAATCATTTGAGTGTTGGAGGTTGATGTCTTTTGTGTTTTTGTTGAAGTAGTTGTGCCTTTTCTTCTTTGCCCCAAGGTCAGTGATTTCCATTGATTCAATGTTTTCTTCCTATTCAGACACAGGATTTAGCTTGGGCCTTTTTCTGAGTTCAAAGTACTCATCTATGGTCTCCATGGTAGAACTAGAACCCTCCTCCCTATTTATTTTTGGATTCCTCTCCTCATTCGCTAGAGTCTGTAAAACAGGAGGATTATTCATTGGTTCCCCTAGTTATGGAACTTGCAGGAAAGAACTCTGATCAATTTTCTTTTAAACATCAATGAGTGTGTTCTCTACGTCCACTACTATGCTATCCATGTCAATTAATGTATTTTCCAACCATTCTGATTGATTGGAAAACTGCTCAATATCAGGTCTTGGATGGTGGATGAAAGGTCCCAATTTGACCTTGAGTATTAACTTATTTATGACCCCATGAGGGTCATACTGCCACATGAAGTCGTTCCTGAATGTCATGTCCTGCAATATTTTGTCAACCTCAGGTCCAACTTCTCTGTTATTACCTATGAAGGGTCCCAATTGGTTTTTCATTTTAAATTGGGTCTTCTTCTTAGCTGCTAAGAAGTTTACTTCATCTGAATTGGTGATTTGCCTAAAATACTCAAGTGCAAATATCCTCATAGGGAGGTATTTGGGCAGCTTATAAGGGGCTAGTTGGCATCCATAAACTTTGATTTCAATGTGGTTTTGGTACAAATGACAGTCTCCCACCTTGCTGTTCTTAGCCAACTATAACGCCCTTTTTATTTCTTGGCTGATTCTAGGCTAAGGGGTACTGGTCAGCATGTGCATGACTGAATGGACGAATGAGTCAATGAAGTCCTTATAGGTCAATGTTGTGGAGTATTTCTGGATCAAAGGTGTCCAATAAATAACTGACCTCTCTTTCCCCTTGGTATCCAACTTTTGGATGCTGACGGGGAATTTATCTGCTTGATAATACAAAAAGATGTGAAATAACACTGAAGAGTACTTGAAAACTCTTTCAGTTGGCAGTCTAGTGAACTGTTCATACATCTTATCTTCAATGAACTGAGCATAGTTGTACCTGATAGTAGGAGGTTGTTGGGTGTGGACGATGATTATCATCCTAATACAGAGGGTTTTGTTTCATCCGGATGTATACCCTAGGAAGATTGTACACCCCTCAACGCAGGGGGTGTCGGGAGGGGGGGGGCTTGTCCCCCCCCGTGGGGGTTCATGGAGTCCCATCCCCCCCGGCTGGGGGGTCTGGGGGCCAGCGGTCCCCTGGTGGGGCTTTCGGGGGCAGCACCCTTGAAGCTAAAAACAGATGTAAAATTGCCTTGTAAAAGTATAGTAATTTCTATTCAATCTGGGTCGTTCATTAGGCAGATGATCTAATGGTAGAATTTATGTTTAGTTTAGGGTTTATTTCCCTAGAAGGAAACCCCTCTCTTTGTATGAGGGTATTGTATTGAGGCTGTGGTATAGATGTATATTCTCAGAGCGAGAAACAGATAGGTGAGACTGTGAGAGAAAACAGAGGATATTACAACGTATCTACTGTAGGTTGTGTCTCTTCATTTTGCTAGATAATAAAAAGGAAGGACTGGCTGTTCGGGGTGGATGTAGCCCAAACTGGGTGAACCATGTATATCTGTGTCTCTCTTGTTTTATGCATTTTCTATGTTTATATTTCTGCAATATTTTATGTGTTCCATTGCTCTGTAATATACAATTTTCTAACAATTGGTATCAAAGCCGAAGGTCTATCTGGCTGACAAACTCGCAGGAGAGAAGGGTTCCTGGTTCGAGTGGGAGCAATGACAAAAGATGGTAAGTTTAGGGTCGAGAAATTTAATGGCCAAAACTTCCCACTATGGAAGATGCAGATGGAAGATTATCTGTATCAGAAAGATCTGTACCTACGATTGAGCGGAAAAGCAAAGAAGTTGATGGCTATGACAGATGCAGAATGGAACATTCTCGATAAAAAGGCACTCGGAATAGTATGGTTATGCCTCGCAGCGTCGGTTTCCTTCAACATTTCGAAGGAAACAATGACAGAGGGTTTGATTCAGGCGTTGGTGAAAGTATATGAAAAACCCTCAGCCTCAAACAAGGTATTTCTTATGAAACAGTTATTTAATATGAAGATGTCGGAAGGTGGATCTGTTGTAGACCATTTAAATGATTTTAATACAATTACAAGTCAGTTAAGTTCTGTAGGGGTAAGATTTGATGATGAAGTTAGAGCGTTGTTATTCTTGTGTTCATTGCCAGAAAGTTGGAATGGTTTAGTAATGGCCATTAGTAACTCTGTTTCTGGATCTAGTACTTTAAAGTTTGATGATGTTGTCGGTTCTATCCTTAGCAAGGAAATGCAACGGAAAAGCTCCGATGAGACATCAGGTAATGCTTTGAGTGCAGACTCTAGGGGAAAAAGAATGGAAATAGGAAAGAGCTCAGGATATTGCAGTAAATCAAGGAAAGGCAGATCCAAGCCCAGATCGGAGATAGTGTGGTGGAAATGTGGAAAGAAAGGACACCTAAAGAAATACTGTAGATCTCGGAAGGGAAAAGAGCGAGATGCACAGCAAAAAAACAATCATGAAGCAAATGTGACAAGTGAGGTGTGTTACACTGAAATTTGTCACCTTGACTATCTGCAGTCTATGTGGCCTCATCAATAGCCACATTGTCCTCTTTGTCAAGCCCCATACCTCTGCTCTTCATGTCAAAATTCAAAAAGAGAGAAAAGTCACTTAAAAACATGTTTATTTCTGGGTACGCAGGTTCTCTCTACTTTGCCTGCGTGTACGCACTCCAAACACACTGTACCTGCGTACTTGTACGCTCTGTAAGCCAAAGGATGGGTGCATACCCCTGTAAAGGTCAAAAGGCGCGAGTTTCATCTTTTAAAAGTTACTTGTGGTCACTTCTAGAGCCTTCTAGAAGAGTGTTTGACGTGTATTGAGCGCCTCCAGATGGTTCATGCACTCCTATGATAGAGGAACTTATCCCATCAAGAGAGGAGCTACCCCATCCAAAAGAGGGAGTATCCCATTGATGTTGGAACTGAATAACTTCCTCTAGAATACTATAAATACAGGCCTTGGGCCAAAGGAGGGGAGATTGAAAGCTGAACATTCTAAAGGGTAAATGCTGCTGGAATTAGGACTTCCATTGTTGACTTGTGAGGAGAGATCACTATCCTTCCTTGTTGCCATATTGGGAGTGGGTGACCTTGTCAAAGTAGAGGAAATTTCTTGCTGGACCCTGGGAGGAGCTTGCACAACACCAAGGCTCAGGTTGTAATGGTTCCTTTGATTATTTAATACAAATAAGTCCATTCTTCTCAATGATTTGTTAATGAATTATTTCATGTATTCCTTGGTCAATATGATAAATATGCTTTGTTTTATGATCAATATTCAGATGCTATGTAATCGTTTGCTTTGTTAGTGTATGCAGGTCTGAAAGTGAAGGAGGAGCTCATCTGGATCAGCAAGGCTGGACTGCTACAACAAGCGTTGGACCTAAGGTAAGATCGAAAACATTTGAATTCTCGTAGAATGATGTGTATCTAAAGAAGGATAGCTCTTGTTTGGTTTGTTTGTCACTAGAGAGTCTTAGACTCCTAGGGAGGTTAGATTTGTCCGCAAATATAACTCATTCCGCGTGACAAATTGGCGACTCCGCTGG
>APFE031494940.1:52024-68881 GCA_000404065.3 Pinus taeda
GCGAATGGGGAGACCTGCACTGCACTGGTCTCTGATTTAGCTAAGAATGGTGAACCAACAGAAAATCATACCCATGGGTCAATTACAGGGAATAACCGTGGATATTGAGGGAGCAAGCACACTGGCAGATTTTGAAGTAATAAAGATTTTTAATGACAACAATCCATACCACGTGCTCCTAGGAATTGACTGGGATACTTATATGAATGGGGTAATTAATCTGACGAAGTGAAAAATGATCTTTGAGAAGAAGTCACTGCACGTAATAATACCCCTGGATCCTGTTGAAGGATCACGCTATACGGAACCGGTTTGCGACTATGAGAGTGATGATGATCTGGACTGCATTTATAATATAACAACGCGAGACCAAGACTGGGTGAATCCCACCATGAAAGGGTGGATTAAATGGGAGCGCAAGAGCTCCTTGACTTCGGATTCCAATGAAGAAGTAGAACTAAGGCAGAATTAATTACACGAATTAACTATGTTGAATTGTAATATGATGACCCAGTTGCTGCGCTGCTTGTCGAAAGAAGCAAGAAATTTGTCTATTTATGATGGTCTAAATGATGTAGATACCTTCTTGGATGCATTTGAAAGGGAGGTGCCAGAAAATAAACACTTCCAGGCCTTGGACTAGGTACTGCGCACTATGCCTGCAAGATGGTGGGGTACGCACAAAAGAAGCTTTGACGATTGGCGTGAATGTAGGAGAACGATGCGAGTACAATTTGGGAAGCTTAAGATGCAACTGACAGAAAAGCATGAAGGGCAGGATGATCCACGCCTGCATCTGGCCAAGTGGACGCAGGCCTATGGAGAAGAGACCCAACCTACGCAAATGCATATGTACTCCACGCTAAAATACCTAGTCAATAAGCATGTGTTGGGAGGGCACATCTACAGATGGCTTTTATTGTTCTAGGAATACGATTTTGAAGTTGTTGTAAAGCCTGGGTGATTTAACGCAGGACCAGACCACCTGTCGTGCATTGAGAAAGGAGAGGAACCTACTAATTTGGAGGAAAGATTACCCGACGCACAGCTTTCTACTGTGCACGTAGCAGATGGACATTTTGAGGATATAATACACTTTATCACAACTGGAACTACGCCGAAAGGATACTCTGTCCAACAAAAGAAAATTTGTGGTGCGTGTGGTAGATTTCTCTGTCATTGCTAGGAATCTATACAAGATGGGGAATGATGAAATACTATGAAGGTATGTACCTAAGTTTGAACTAAGTAGCATCCTCGCGGATGCTCATGGGGGCGTCGCGGGAGGACATTATGCAGTAAGAGAAACTGCAAAAAAAATTCTACGCACAATGTTGTGGTGGCCAACCCTTCATCAGGATTTAAAATCATATTGCAAGGCATGTGATGTATGTCAAAGAACAAGCAGGCCATCGCGGAGGGATGAAATGACTTTGAATCCACAAATGATGTTGCAACCTTTCGAAAGTGGGCAATAGATTTTGTAGGGCCCATTAAACCTCAAGGAAAGACGGGCGCAAGGTATATTATTACTGCAACAGAGTACTTGACTCGTTGGGTATAAGTGCAACTAGTGAGGGATTGCACGGGCGCAACTGTCATGAAGTTTCTATTTGAACATGCACTGATGTGATTTGGATGTCCAAAGATCTTCATGAACGGTTGCGGTACACACTTCCTGAACGAGATGATCAGCGCACTAACAAAGGAATTTCAGGTGTATCACCAGAAGAGCACACCTTATCACCCACAGGCTAACGAGACAGTGGAGGCATTCAACAAAGTGCTTGAAAACACGCTGACCAAGGTATGAAATTCATAGCAAAGTGATTGGGACCTACGCATAACTATAGTGTTATGGGCTTATCGGACGACATGCAAGAGGCTGACGGGACAGACACCTTTTAGGCTTGTCTATGGAGTGGAAGCCGCAATTACTATGGAATACATCATGCCTAGTCCATGCATAGCAGTGCTCACAGGTATGACGGATCGCGGAGCCCTGGAGGAGAGGCTCGTGCATCTGGATGAGCTCGAAGAAGAACGATTTTTGGCTGGATTCCACCAGCAGGTCCAAAAGTGGCGTGAAAAGACATGGCATGACCAACATATTAAGCTGTGCACATTCAAGGTAAACGATCTAGTTTTCTTGTATGATAGTAAGTTTGATAAATTCCCCGAAAAATTCAGGATGCACTGGTTAGGGTCGTATATTATTAAGGAGATTACCAATGGAGGCATGGTATAGTTGGTAAAGTTGAATGGAGAACCCTTCCCAGGAAAGGTGAATGGCAGCCAATTGAAGCCATACACCGGTGATCCGGCGATGTGCCTATATGAAAGCGGCATAGTTTTAACACTCTAGGTAGCTGAAAGGAGGCACGAGACTATAAACTACACTACCCAAGAACTGCGTGATGTCAGGACTGTGTGAAGCAGCGAAGTGTCACAGGGTCCGCAATAGCACGAAGATAGTTGTGCTGGTGCACAGGTCTACCGGGAAGTGACCGTTAAAGTCACTATTCATGATTTGATGGTTGGTTTCAGGCCAAAAGGAGCGGGTGGCAAGCATTTAAGGCGAACTTTGTGGGCTTGATTCTTGAAAATATGCTACCAATCTAACATTAATGGACTAAATGTGGGGGGAATGATCAAATTCAAATTCAAAAGGTGTTGTAAATCACAAGTGGTTGTCTAGGGAAAAAAACGTGGCAATTTGAGAACTGAGTTGTTGCACACTCAAGTATTCATGAACAGAGACTTATTCGAGACTCTGAAAGTGAATTCGTTATTTGAGCAGCTACCATAGACACTAAAAGAACTATGGAATAGTACTATGTCAGCACCCGAAGAAGCCATAAACATAGGAGTAGTGATAGCCGAGGAAGCCACATGGGAAATTGTGGAAGTGGAAGCCTCAGAAAGCGCTACAATAATCGTTGAGGTCCCTAAATCACTGCAAACACCAAGACCTGAGAAGGATAAGCAGGCCATGATACTGGTGAGCGTCTCACCCAGAAATTCACTGAGGACCAAGCTCACATTGCAGGAAAAAGGGAAGGCCATTAATTTGGAGGCTGATGAGGAGGAAGAGTTTGAAGAAATCTTGGTGGAGGAGGAGGATGTAGAGATTGAAGTCCAAACCCAGGGTGCAGAACCTATCACCAGGCTGTCGGAATATGTTACTCCGCAAAAGGGTAAAGCTAAGGTGCTGAAGGATATAGATGAGAGCAAGAGTTGTCTACAAACTTCGCTGCTCCCAAAAAATATTATTTTTGAGGGAGTGCACTTGGGGCGGGTTCCCGTGTTGAAATTTGAAGATTAGGACCTCACAAACCATGAGAAGTTCCCACATTTAGCGACTGTGATGCTAATGCTCCAGAAGATGGATGTGACGACTGGAATGATTGAATTGGAGCCACGCAAATGGCTCAAAGGTGTCTAGAAAGCATGGTTTCTAAACCTGCTCTGGGTGTCGCATTACCACCGTGCCCTAGTGATCATTTTCATCATCAAGCAGCTGCTCTGCTTGGTGCATAATGGGTGCTTGTGGCTGGAGGAGCCCATCCCCATCACAAACCATCTAATTCACCGAATTACACAGCTCCCTTTCTCGGGGGAGGATCCAACAAACGTTTCAGAGGGAAAAGGTGGCGAGTTTGCCCTTGCGGAGGCAATGAAAAAGAAGTTTAAGTTGGAGAAGAAGAAGTGAGGGTATGCCATCTCCAACATCAAAAACCTTGCAGTCAAGGTCACGACATAGATATTGGCAAGGAAGGTGATGTAGAAGTGTCACACAGATGAGCTACCTGCGCCAGTGGTTGCACTAGTGGCGCAATGCATAGAAGGGGTCCAGTTCAACTAGGCGAACTATCTATGCGATGAGTTCCTTGCAAATTGCTGCGAGGCACAGGAGCAAGGCAAAATGTTTCATTACGCATGGCTCCTATTGTCGATCGTACTGGTGGCATGGGAGCTACTCGAGGATAGACAGTTCCATTCGGTCGCGCCAGACCTTCCAGAGGCAGCAAAGTATGCTTCACTATGGGCAACCAAGGATGCACAATAGATCAGAGAAAGCAAGATATTTTTGGTGCTAATGGAGATGAACATCCAAATGGGGATCAATCGCAAGTCGCGGTTATTGTCCAAAATCTACATTAGTTTGAAAAGCTTTGCAAAATTCAAAGTAGATTTCCACCATCTCTTGATTAGGGCACAGAAGGTCCGTACGAAGACATGGCATGCTTTACCGTATTTGGCGACTGACGATGTGATATTCGTAGTCCTTGAGTCTTGGCCATCGGAGTGGCGTGCTCCAGCTAATTCTATGGTGGAAACAAAGAAGTCTGTTGCGCAGCACAAGAAGGAAGAGACAAAACTTTGAATGGTGCAGCTGGCCGAAAAGTGTAGGAAAGAAGAAGCAGTGGCTAAGGCCCAGGTGGCATGCGACGTTGCGAAGTTGGTGGAGTAGCAGAAAATAGCAGATGAAGAGCACAAAGGACAGAAGTCACCTTTGCCCGAACCAGAGTCAGACACAGAACAAGGTGGTGTGGACCCAAAGACGACGTCCACCCAACTCAAACATCTGCAACCACGAGAGCCGGTAGGGCCATGAAAGAAAACAAAGGCCTCAAAGACATCTTTCGACCCTATCACCCTCACTGAAGGGTATTTGCATGATATCGGCGAAACGCAAGGGATGTCACCGCCGAGGCCCTCCAAGAGTTTAAGGAACAACACCAATTGGTATTGGGGACTCCTCAGGTAGAAATACAAGAGTTGCAGGTGTGCACTCCATAAGCTGGCATAGTGTCCACCAGCCTTGCAGTCGGCACTTTAGCTGCTGAGGAAATGTTGCGTGCCAGGGTGACCAATACAATACTGCTACCAGATGGAGCACTTACTACAGAAAAGGAAGCGGACAAACCCATGGTCAGCAGTTTGAAAGGGGTAGGGTTGAACATAACCGCGCTTCCTTGGGAGATGCTCTACCTCTTATAGGATGGAGTCACCGCAGAACTTCGGGCTAGGGAGAGTCGCGCTCTATAGGTAATGAGTGATCATTGCATCAACATTGAGTAGTTGAGCCTACATCGCAACAAGGTAGTGGAGAAAAACAAACAGATAATGCAGGTTGTGGAGGAAGCCTTCCAAATGGTCCTAGAGTTGTCCATTCAAGTAGGGGAACTAGTGGAGGCGCGCATCTGTAAGTTAGCCATAAGGGTGTGTGAGGAAAGAGCAGAAATGACTAGGGTTCAGTTGGAGTTGAACTTGCAAAACGCAAGAACTATAGTTGGAGGCTTAGCCATCAACTCCGTCGTAGGTCAAATAACAATGTACCACAGTGGTCAAAATAGCAATGGCGACGGTTGATAGTGTAGTGATAGACTGCATGAAGTTGTTCGAACAGTCATTCGAGGTCCTAACCACCCTGCAAGAGGACCCGAATGTGGAGTGCCTAGAGACAAAGGTGTACGAGCTGCAATAGAATTACGATGAGGTAAAAGGGTTAGGTTTGAACATGGCCGCGCTTCCTCGGGAGACGCTCTACCTCTTACAGAATGGAGTCACCGCAGAACTTCGGGCCAGGGAGAATCGCACTCTACAGGTAATGAGCGATCATCTCATCAACATTGAGTAGTTGAGCCTGTAGCGCAACAAGGCAGTGGAGAAAAACAAACAGATAATGCAGGTTGTGGATGAAGCCTTCCAAATGGTCCTTGAGTTGGTCATTCAAGTAGGGGAACTAGTGGAGGCGCGCGTCTATAAGTTAGCCACAGGGGTGCGCGACACAAGAGCAGAAATGGCCAGGGTTCAGCTGGAGTTGAACCTGCAGATCACAGAACTGTAGTTGAAGGCTTAGCCTTCAACTCCAACGGAGGTCAAAGAACAGCATACCACCACGGTCACAATAGCAATGGTGGCAGTTGACAGTGTAGTGACAGACTGCATGAAGCTATTCGAACAGTCATTCGAGGTCCTAACCACCCTGCAGGAGGACCTGAACATGGAGCACCTAGAGACAGAGGCGTGAGAGCTGCAATAGAAATACAATGAGGTAAAAGGGACCACGCAGACGGTTTCCCTTACACAAAGGCTTACACAGATGCAGTAGGCAAAGGCGCTCAAGGAATAGGTGGATGTCCCCAGGCATAAGGAGGCAATCTTGAAAGTGCGCCTACAACCATGGATCAGCGAGGCTTATACAATTGCAGCCTCCATTGAAGCAAATCTCATGCAACTACAAGCAACTCAGGAGAGGATTCATGGCAGTAGTTCAACAACAGTGGTCACCGAACAACGCATGGAGGAAGTCTGGCAGGCAGCTTCTCAGTGCGTTGCCGAACTTGCAGTGATCCAAACAGAGATGGTAGTTCTTCACGCTAAGATCTTTACACCTTCAGAGTGACTCGAGGATGAGTCGCAATGTTTGTGTTGGGGGCTTGTTGGGTGCGGGATTCCCCAAGGGAAGTTTTGGGGCTTAGAGCCCAGATTTTGGTCCAATTTTGTAATTCCAATGTAAAGACTCCACATTTTGTCGGTGTGGAGTGCATAGATGTTAAAGAGTCATAGGGTTGTCCAACCTTATTTTGATAATGTAATGTCGGCTATAGAATATCTACCCATGGTTTGCGGACCATGCGATTGTATAAATAGAGCTAAGCTCTAAGTAGATAGGAAAAAAAAGAAAAACACAATGAAGAAGATATGATGTATGCGAGATAGATCTGAAGTGTAAGTCTAAGTTTTTGGTCATAGTGTAGGTGGAGGCTCTGCAGCGTTGTACGCAGAGGCCTATTAGCCCTGCAGCTGAGTGCGCAGACCCTTGCAGCTGACTGCGCAGGGCGAGTCGAGTCTATAATCATCTGGAAGTATTAATAAAGAGAAGTTTCTATCATTTCTACAACTTTATTTCCTGTTTATACATCTATTATATTGGGTATGAATTTCAATTCTAATGCTTATATGATGTGCAAATGTGTATAACTGTATTGGTTCAATGAATGCAAGTCATAATATATGTTTATGCGAAGCTAATTAATATCTGTCAATAAGATAAGTAAGATACTTAGCTTATCTTGGGAAATAGCACAATTTGCTACCCTAGCAGTGCAAAAGGACTTCAACCCCTGGTTAAGGCTGTGCGAAAGCCAATTGTAACAGATCGCGAAGGTACTGAAGTGTAGAACATGAAGCGACCTGCATGGAGGTAGGTATAGTTGGAATAAACTGACATCACAACCATCTCAAGGGAGCGGAAACTTGGTTCCATCATCCCCCCATACTGCTTCGGGTGAGACTTTAGTTTTCGCTCCACAGGCCGATGCCGAAAGGGCCAGTAGTGTAGGGATTTGTTTGTCTAACTAACGCTAAACCTGGGATAGGCCCCATCAAGCCAACACAAGGCGTGATATTGCACATGCAGTGGGAGTTGTAAGCAGGTACATGAATAATCCAGGAAAAGAACATCGGATGGCAGTGAAGTGGATTCTCAGGTATTTGAGAGGTGCCACAAATCAAGCATTATGGTTTGGTGGTTCAAACATTGCTCTACAGGGATATGTTGATGCAAATATGGCGGGTGATAGAAATAATAGGAGGAGCACCACAAGGTATGTGTTTACTGTAGGTGCAACATCTGTCAATTGGGTTTCAAAACTGCAGAGTGTTACTGTACTCTCAATAACGGAAGCAGAGTGTGTTGCTATTATAGAGGCTAGTAAAGAAATGATTTGGCTACAAAGGTTTCTGTATGAATTGGGTAAGAAGCAAGAGTTGGGAAGGTTATATAGTGATAGCTAGAGTGCCATACATATTGCAAAGAACTCTGCATTTCATTCCAAGACTAAACATATACACCTCAAGTACCATTTCATATGGTCATCATTGGAAGATGGATAGTTGAAGTTGGAAAAAATACACACTAGCTAGAATCTTGCAAATATGTTAACAAAAGTTGTAACCAGGGAGAGACTGAGATTCCCCTCAGTTTCAATTGGTCTTCAAGTATGATGAAGAAGATGAGAAACAACCAAGTCCAAAGTGGAGTCATTGTTCAACAAATGAAGCAGTGATGGAGTTGTTATAACCAGTCTCCAAGTGGGAGATTGTTGGGTGTGGAGCCTAATTATCTTATGTATTCAAAGGTATTGCCGCATTGGACCCCAGTTTGTAATGGGGCGGCGACACTGCCTATAAAATGTACACTGCAGGGGGGGTCAAGGGGGGGCAATACCCCTGAAGCTAAAAATAGATGTAAAATTTCCTTGTAAAATGCTGTAATTTCGTAGTCAATCTGGATCGTTCATTAGGCAGAGATCTTATGGTAGAAGCTATGTTTAATGTAGGGTTTTTTCCCCTAGAAGACAACCCCCCTCTATATATGACAGAATTGTATTGTGTCTATGTAGATCTGTATTCTAAGTGAGAAAGACAGAGGAGATTGTGTGAAAGTGAAGAGGGAATTACAGTGGATCTATTGTAGGTTGTATCTCTTCAGTTTTCTGGATACCATAAAAGGAAGGACTGACTATTTCTTCATGGACATATCCCAAACTGGGTGAACCATGTATATCTGTGTCTCTTGTTTTATGTGTTTTCTGTATTTATATTTCTACAATATATTTTATGTGTTCCATTGCTATGTAATATATAATTTTGAACACATTCTCCCATATTTGTCTCTTCCAGAAATTTCAACCTCTATTTCTTGTCACAAATTATTCTACAGATTTAGCCCCTTTCAACGATCAATACCTCTGAGCATGTATTCAATTTCATAGTTGTTGACCCATACATCCTTTAACTCGTTGTACTGCATTATCGGAGAAACTCCACATCGTAACTTCACAAAGGTGGAATGTTATAATATTTCTTAACCTGATATCCTTAACTCATGTGATTGTTAGCTCCTTGAGCATTCCTCCTCCATGGAACTGAGAGTTGTGATCTGCAACTTAGCTTTAAGGTGTTAAGGCATATTATTTATGTCGAAAGCCAATATTCTTTCACTAACTGCTCTGTGCCCTTGGTTTCTCAAAACAAAGAGCCAACCTAATATCGGAAGCCCCTTTCATCGTAACTTTTCCAAAACCATATGTATTGAAGTTACAAGGTCTTCACAGCAATGACACGTGTGACCCAAATCCATGGAAAATTTTAGGGGCGAATTTTCGCCCTTGGGCTAAATTAAGGGCTTTATATTTTTATTGGATGAATATTTTGTATCATAGTACATTGTTACAAATCACCTCAAATTTATTTTATACAAAAATTAGGTATGGAGGTTAGCCCACCTTATTTTAAGGGAGACGGTAAAAAAAGTAAATTTAGCCCTTGAAATTAGGAGTTACAATCTTCCATTCGCCCTCATTTTCAAGAAAATGTATTTATGATAGTTATAAATAATATAAATACAGTGGAGGTATGGTAAATAAATAAAAGCTCTTTTAATACTTACTCCAAAGGTATGGTAAATAAATAAAAATACAAATAAACTAGAGGTATGGTAAATAAATAAAACCTCTTTTTATATTTAGTCCATAACCCTCTTTCCATTTAAGAAGCCTCAAAAATGAGGTTTCATTTAAGTGAATCCAAATATAAATAAAGTGGAGGTATGGTAAATAAATAAAACATCTTTTTATACTTCAAAGGTATGGTAAATAAATAAAAATATAAATAAACTATAGGTATGGTAAATAAATAAAACGCCTTTCTATATTTAGTCCATAACCCTCTTTCTATTTAAAAAGCCTCAAAAAAGAGGTTTTATTTAATTGAATCCTATGGGCCAAATACCATATTTATAAAAGAGGTATGGTAAATTAATAAAAGTATAAATAAATGAGAGGTATGGTAAATAAATAAAATGTCTTTTTATATTTACTCCATAAGCCACCTTATATTTACGGACACTCAAAAAATTTGTTATATTTGGGTGAAGCCTATGGGCCAAATACCATGGGCCAAATTATTATTAATACCATGCAAAAAAACTTTATTAACCCTAATATTAGTATTAATAGAAATAAAGATGGCACATGGCATTGACCCATGATATTCACATGGAATGCCCCCTATTTAAAGGGGGGAATTAAACTAGCATAGATCCATCTTTACTCTGGATCAAATATTATGATATGCAAACTAACATAGAGTGAAAAAATATTTGATCCCTCTTGGGGGCTTGGTAGATCAAGAGTAAATGGATCTTGTAATTTCATGTCACTTAAACATTTTAACTTGGTTAAAATAGAAAAATAAAATAAAAATCAATTATTAATTTTATTAATTTTTATAAATTACTAATAGTAGTTTTTAAGCTTCAGGTTTATGATAACCCATGGTAATACCATGGTATTCATGTGAGCATAGACTATTTAAAAGGGAAATTCTATCAGCTTAGATCCATCTTAATTCCAGGTCTACCAGTGCTGGGAGGGATAAATAGATTTCATCCCTCTAAGAGTGGTATATGTGGAGTTAAGATGGATATAGGTTGTTTTTTATGATAATGAAGATATTAAATAGACTTAGGAAATTATATTGTAAAAAAAATCTTAAGGTCCATGGTTAAAGCTACATTTAGTCACTTCACAAAATTTAGTCAAAAATACCGATATCTCCATTAATATTGGTTTTTCTCATTTAACAAAAAAAATCAAAACAATGAAATCTTAACTCTTACCGCATCACCCTCGTAGAAGAGAGATAGTCACTGCCTAGATTTCCCACCATTTTTCAAACATTGTCACTATGATATCTTCATGAAAAAGTTAAAGGTATTGATCTTGGATTAGTTGTTTGAAAAATACATTGGTTTGTACAACCTTTCATCTTCTCTACTATTCTTAGTTTGTCGTAATGATCTGTAGGGGTTGGGTCACTACACCATATTGTCCTAACAGGTGGAGATTGTGCACCAAAAAGGAAATTAATCCACATGTTACAACGTTGTTAAAAATGATATGAAGGTAGTGAATTATGCTAATAAGAAATTTAGATTGGGAGAGACGTAATTAAATTTTATTATTTAATTGAAGATTTCCAATTAAAATAATATAAATCTACATTTAATATTTATATATTGATTGAAGAGCTTTTAGACAACCGGTCAATTTTTTCCATCAGATCCCCTTCACGCCTTTCGGATGCCTACTACTTCACTATATTATATAGTTGGGGCTTGCTACTTGTTGGCGTGTTGGGGTAAACAAACTTGATGTGTTTTTTTTATCTTGCAGTTGGAATCTATGGAAACATGGCCACTAAAACTTGCAACATTGTTTGTAGGAAGTGAAAATTATGTTTCTTTTTTCCAAACATGTATGTCGGTATATTACAATTTAATGAATATGTTTTATTATTATCATATATGGTTTCATACTTTAACAAAACATTCGCCAAAACTTCACAATGTTTTATTATTCAGTGAAAGATTTTCCAAGATCTTACAAGATTTTATAATTCAGTCAAAGATTCGCCATGACTTTAAAAGATAATATAATATGGTGAGAGATTCGCCAAAAAATATATATATAATATTATATTAGTGATAAAATCACCTCCCATTTTTCCTATGTATCATGGGGATTCGTCCATTTATTATACATATAAATTTATGGTGTTTCTTAAAATTTTCCCTTCCCGAATCTGACACATTAGGCCATTTGAATCTTTGATCGGAGAATCCACAGTAAGAGAATTTTTACACCAACGTTTCGAATCCCAAATGGGATCCATCATCAGGGTTAAGAGAAAGATGAATCAGCATGCCACATGTCATGTCGTATTGCCACATCATGCTAATGTCAGATACCACTGCTACTTCTTGGAGCCAATCTTATGCTGCCATGTGTCCAACCAGAGGGGAGAGAAAAGGGCCCGTCAAACCTTGGTTTTGCAACAAAATTCTTTGTTAATCTTCTTCGGGAATCCTTGGTGCTTTTTAGTACTATCAGAACTACTGGACATCATAACTTCCTAGAATACCTCAATTAAGAAGTTCTTATATTCCGATGTTTTGAACCTTTGATATCCCGATATTTCGATGCCTCGGTCATTCTAATATCCTAAGGTTCCAGTCTCCGATGTGCCACCTACTCCAATTCTCCGAGGTTCTGATATCTGATGTGTTGATGTCTCAATCTGTTGATCTTTGGGATTTCGATATTTGATATGTTGATGTGTTGATCTCTGATATATCGATATCCAATATGTTGTTTGCTATGGTATTCCTTCCTTCGTAAGGCGTCAAATCCCTAAACTTCGACTAGAGCACTTTGCATTGGATAGGGTCTTATTCTTGTGCTTGGAACTAGAGCACTGAAAACTCTCTGCTACACTTTGATCCTTGACTCTTATTCTTGTGCTTGGAAGGTCGAACTCTTAACCACCATAGTGATCATTTTATGGCTTCTTCCGTAAGCTTGCTATTGTGATGATTCTAGGTAATTTTCTACAAAACATTCCAACAACCATGGGATTACTCCTGAACACCCAATCATCATGCTGACCCTTGTTTGAAATCAATGCCAAAAATTACACAGCCACCCATATACCACTAATTGTCCAATAGTGACTTGGATGAAATTTGATGAACAAAGACTTAAAATCATTAATGAAGTTCAAAATGGATTATAGAGTAATTCAAGAGATAATTTCAAAATTGTAGCAAAATCAAGGAAGTGATATTATCCTCATGTAAAATCTGAAAAGCAGAGCACACAACGCAAACACGCAGCTACGACTACTAACAAAGCACACAACACAAACACGTAGCTACGATTGCTAACAAAGCACACAGAGCACACAATGGAGAAAAACATGCATCTATGCTCCTAAAAGAAACCATACATGCTTTTATAAAAGAATGAAACTTCAAAGCAACTACAGTTGCATACAATTCAAACTCTGCATCTCTTCCATCCATGATCAGCTACATTTATACAAAAATTATGTCGGTTCATTGCCTCTTGAGTTTGGCAGTGTTTCCCTTTCGAATTTGAAGAGGACATGGGGGTGACGCCTCTTCGACGTTGGTTGAGGTAATGGACATGTCGTGAATAACGGTGCTGACCTTTGGAAATTGAACAAGCTATGACGGTGAGGCGATGTGCGAAGTGGTGGCGATGCATAGATCTTTCGAGAGTAATTATTTCAAAAACTCCCCCTTAATTACGATCGACAACTTAACATTGACTCAACATAACTTAAACATGCCTGTTGGTCTAAGTCTCAACTAGGCTTACAATGACTCAAAAATTTGACATCAATTCTTGGGATGGATTTCTTTTTCCTCTTCTTCCAAATTTTGTATCTTCTAAATTGCTTTATCTTTGTATTTTTGTTGTAGGCTATAAATTTTAGTTTCTTCATTTATTGTTGTAGCTCATCCATCGTTAAATCTTTGTTTATGACAAAAACATAGAAAATCATTTCAGGATGTCCATGGATGTCTTCTATGTCTTCAAAAATTTGCTTGTATGTGGACTAATGCCAAATGTCATCTTCTATAGGTTTTTCTTCATCATCAATCTTCTAGTTATCAATTTGTTGCAACATAAGTTCATAGTAGAATTTTATCTCTTCAGAACTCCAATACATGAAAATTTCATTGACATTTTCATTTTCAATATCATCCATGTTGTCTTCAACATTCATTGTTGCAACTTCTATGTAGACTTCATCAACACATGCTGTTTCAAACCATGCTTCAAGGAACTTTAATTCTTCTTCATATTTTGTTGTTTCTTCTCGGTTTCTTCTAACATCTGCACACACAAAATCAATGTTAAGTTTATATAAAAAAACATCTTCAAAACCATATTGGTTTTGTTCATTCTGCTATGGAATGAAAGCTTTCTTCTCTTCTTCCTTCTTTGACTTTGTCAATTCCTCATAATCCTAATTCTCCACCTCTACTTCTGCAAATAGGTTTTCTTCCACTTTGTTTCCAAACACAAGTGGGTTTTTCTCGCCAAATAACAACATATCAATAAGATGTTTATGTTGGATCATATGTAACCACTCATCACTATTTAATTTCTCTTCATCAAAGTTAACATCAACAATTTCGATTGTTGGATCCACTGAACCAGATGCTTCTCCATTGATAGCATTATCTATGCCAAAATCAACTCCTGTTGGCAACACGCCATCAATAGTGTGATCCACTTTCAAGTGGGATTCACCAAAATCTTCATCTCTTTGTAGATCTACTGCTACAAATTCATCTTCATTTTCATCTTGAAGCATGGCTACAACAAGTTGTACAACATTACTATCTTCGACTTGACTACTCCCCCTTGTACCAAATTGTGCTTCTAGGATCTTCCATGCTTCCTTGGAAGTTGTAGATTTTTCTACCTTTCACAAAAACTTCTAATCCAATCCATATTTTATAAAAATCAATGCTAAAGCATCGCATACTTCATCATATGGGTTATTAGACTGGTACTCAATTAACTCTTTAGCCCGAAGAAAGGATAACATTTTGATAGCCCAAAAATCAAAATATTTACTAGTAAACATTGGTGGTTGTAGCAAATCAAAGCTATACCAATCACCATCGATCCCCTCTGCTTCTTCTGCTAGAATTCCCAGTTCCCCAGCTGCAACCTGAATCTCTCTAAACATGGCAATGATCTCTAGCTCTTCGTTGTGATCCATTTTCTTAATCTTCTTCAGTCTCGCTTTGTGACCCATAATTGTTCTCTTTCCTCTGTCCTATAGCTTCTTTCCTGATTGCATGAGGGTATCTTCCATATCTCCTGCGAAAAAATATATGATTTTTAATATGTGCCCCTGTAAGGCACAATCTTTACCCAAAACACTATGATGCTTCCCAAAACATTGTCATACTTGACAAAACAACAAAATATTTTTGTAAACTTACGAACTTTAAAAAGTCTTAAACTCTAGTTCAGTAAAACTCTTTTTTCTTATTAAATCTCCATACAATCTTGCATTTCAAAAAGGTTTATAAGCTTTCCTACCATAAACCTCCTTTTTGTTTTTAGTATAAAAGCAAACCCTTTAAAAACAATTTTTTTAATCCTTTTAAAAGCCAATAAACTTGCTAGAAGAAATCTCCTTATAAAACCTTTTTAATAAAGCCCATTTATATTTTTCTCATACAATTAAAAACACTTTTGAAAAAAGGATCTCACGGAATATTACTCACATCAAAACAAAACCACCTCTTTATTTTTTCTTTTAAAAAAAATACCTTGCCCACATGACGTTTAACCTTTGTTCTTTGTAATTAGCTATCAGACGACTCCGTGGTTAGCAACTCTAACTCACAATGGCAACGGTTGGGGCTCTGCATAACTAACAGGTTTACAAATGCTCAACGAACTCTCCTTACACTATTTGTGGACCAAACGAGCTCGGCTACTGCGGCTCCTTCCTCCGACCAAACATCAACCGGCTTATCCCTCTGCTTCCAAATGACAATTGTGGCAGGTCCATGGCCCTTTCCTTTATATTTTCTTTCAAATATTACAAACTCTAAGAACAATCAAACCATAACACCGAAACAAAGCCACTCACACACCCATCGAACTCCCTTAGATGCCAAGAACGGGAAGTGGAAATTACAAAACCATTAAAGGGGTCATGAATGCAGCTCCTAAGAAGTGAGATAAGTAATTTATATATAAAAGTCGAAGCTTATGTAGAAAACACTTACAATTGTAATCATATGGCCAGACGATTTGCAAAATGTATCTCTTCTCTAGTTAATCGCGCACGTAATTGGCACTACCCAGATCTTTGACTGAAGCAACAACTTATGTGATACGCTTAATATATAAAGCTTCAACATGACTTTTGTACAACTCTAAATTCAACTCCAGCTTATTACTATACTGCGTTCAACCCCTAACCTGCAGAAAAAACATTTAAAGATAACCACACGCATACCAAACAAGATGGGTCATGGTATCAAAGCTGAGTCATCTACACA
The DNA here is from genome assembly GCA_000404065.3 of Pinus taeda. NCBI lineage: Eukaryota > Viridiplantae > Streptophyta > Pinopsida > Pinales > Pinaceae > Pinus > Pinus taeda. Next base: position 68,001 of record APFE031494940.1, read on the forward strand.
GGTCGCTCCAACTTCAAAATTTCTCTATGCAAGTTCACTGGCCCGTCCACACAACATCCACTGAACACATTATTGCTTATGTGCTCATCTAGCTCTGATACCAGTTGAAAGATTGGAGTACGGTTGCTAACAAAAACGAAACGCCGAATTCCAAGAAGAGTAACAAGCCTAAAAAACTGACATGAATAACTTGCAGCTAGAATTGCGTTACCACACTAACTGTGCATCTCTTCTATGCCTAAACATCGACATTTATACAAAAATTATGTCGGTTGATTGCATCTTCAGTTTAGCGGTGTTGCCATTTCGAATTTGAGGAGGACATGGTGGTGGCGCCTCTTCGATGCTGGTTGAGGTAATGACGGTGCAGTGAATGGCAGTGGTGACCTTTGGAAACTTAACAAGGTATACGGTGAGGCGATGTGCGAAGTGGTAGCGGTGCGTAGATCTTTCGGGGGTAATTGTTTTCAACAAAATGCTAACTGTTAGAGTATTGTTGAAATGCTCGTGAATTAATTATGGCAGCAAGAGGATACAGCTATTCCACATGCTCTTTTAATTTATGTGAACATCCATTCATGAAGATAAAACCATATGCTAGATCCATTACTGTAACGATATGAATAGTTTATTGGAACATTAAGATAGAAAGTCATTCAACACAGGTGCCAATAACTACAATGCGAAAGAAAGAAAACCACATGTATGATGTGCCTCCAAATTCCAGTGAAGTTCAATAAGAGAGCATAAACTAACACAGAGATATTTACAAAGGTAAATAGGGTTGAGATAAGCCAACTGATTATTAATAACTATATAAGTATTAATAACCATATTATTTATATATATTATTATAAGAATATTATAATAATAATATAAAC
>APFE031494940.1:131940-144094 GCA_000404065.3 Pinus taeda
AAAAATATTTAAACTAGTATATTAATATTAATAGCTTATATTAATGCTGCTATTATTAAATAATATTAATATTAAGTTAATTATGGCCAATTTTAGGATTTATAATATTTATCTTAGTGTTCATACACTTTGAGTTTATAATATTGGTGAGACTGGCCGATCAATAAATCAAAGGATTCGTGAGCATGGAAGGTCTCGCTCTTCAGTTTTGGCAGAACATGCAAAAAAGACCAATCATCACATCTGCATAGAAAAGTCTAGGGTCATCATTAGGATTGACCATTTTCATCATCGTAAATTTAGGGAAGCCTTAGAAATTGAAAAATGGCCTATTAATCTAAACAAAGACGATGTTTAGAGTCTCAGCAGGGGTTGGATCCATGCTCTTTCTTTCTAAAGTTTTTGCATGTTTTCTTGTTTTTCTTCTTATTTTTTTTCCCATATATAGTATAGTAATAATATTAATTATTGTGTAAGATTATACTTTAAGGCGAATAATTATTTAAGTAGTATTATATTTTAATTTTTAATTACTATCGTATTAGTAATAGTTTAATGTTGCCTAATTATTTGGAAGAATACAGTATTGTGTTTGAATGACTATCTTAACACATTGCTTATGAATTAATTTTAAGAAATTAGAATGCCTTATTAAGTAGATGAACAACATAGTATAAATTATTTGTAAGTATTAATACTTTATAAATTGACCTATTGTAAAGAACTAATGAATTTAATTTAATGAATATTCGATATAATAGATTAATATCAAATTGAGATTGCCTACTCCTATAGTCCCACAAGATTTTTTTTGAAAACAATAGATATTGATACGTATTGATTATAATTTTATTACTCTTATTCTTTGAATAGTGTTTTTAGAATTCAATGTCCTATTATATAACTATTATAACTAAATTGATTTTATTTTATATTAAATTTTTTAATGTAATTTAAAAATATTAATTAATAATTAAAATTCTTTCTGGTTCCTTTTCTTGGTCAAATATTAATTATTAATTTCAGTTTTTTAGTCAAACTAATTGTTATTTTTCTAACGCATAGTTAACTGCTCTCTACATCTCTTTATTTCATTGCCTAGATCTAATTCCTCATCTCTATCCTGAGGATGAACCACACTGGTTGGTTCGAAACATGTCGATGAAATTATCTCCTATGTGATTTTTACCAAAAGATGTTGTTATAATGAATATGGATCACATAAGTCTAAATTTAAAAATTATAACCCTGCACGGGAGGGCCATTGTGATTAAGGTTAATCATTTCGAGAAGGCACGTTTGTAGGTCTCAAACATGAAATCAGATCTAGTGTTCCTAAAGAGATGTAGAGACTCATCCATCATTCCTTCATTCACCAAGATTAAGCATCAACTTAATAATTCTAAGAATAATAAGATATTTTTGGTTGCTAGCCTTGCACTGATTCGTTTTGAGATTTCCAGGGTTAGAAAATATTTGGATCTTGTTTCTAGAAGACTGCTCTCTCTAATTTAATTTATGCTCCTCTTTGGGTGAGGATAGATGCGCTTGGAAGATATTTGGAACAGGAAACAATCTTCAAAGTTTCTTAAGCTGTCCAAATATTCCTCTGGTTTTGGGAGTTCTCCTCTCCTCTCCATTATCTGATTAATTGGTTCTCATATCCCCTCCAGCAACAGAGTAAGTGAAGATCAGATCTCTGCTCTACACTCTTGGGTTATCAACTCTTCTCTTCCTTCAGATTTGAACATGTCAGCCCAAGCGATCGATGTCCCAGATTGTCTCTCTTTGATTGTTGATCCTTTTGAATATCCTTCAAATGGGGCTCTATCACAGTCTTCTCAGCGAATTATTCCTCACGGTTCAATCTCTGCTAGTGATTCCTCTTGCTCAATTCTTAAAGGTTCAGGTGTTTCTTCAAAATCAGACGCGTTAAGCCTATTTTCCTCTAGCTCGACCTCATCCTATGGCGTTCACGGGGATGATGCCATGTCATCTTATAACCTGGTTAACTCGAAATGTCTGAGCGTTGATTTCCCGCGTGTCCCTATTTTAATTCCATTGGATGATCAACCCTCCTCTGATAATTTATGTCCTTTCTTGGATCAAAATCTAGTTACAAATTGCTCGAAAATTGCCATAGTGGAAGGTCATCCCTCTTCATTGATCGGATTGAGAAGATCGCCCAGCGCTAATTCTGTTTCTTGGTCCATTCTACATCCAAGTGTCTCATCCAGAGCTTGTATCCGTTTGGTTCACGCGGTTCTGTTTCCTAGTCCATTCTGTGTCCAAGTGTCTCGTCCGGAGCTTGTATCCTTCTGGTTCACACGAGTGCTTCCTCTTCCCAACTTGGTTTGCCCCCATTCATTGGCAATCAGTTGTTTAGTTTCCCTTTGGTCCCCCCAGATCCTTCCTCTTCCAATCCGAATTTGCTCCTGATCCAAATTAGATCCTAAAACACTCTCTAAGTTTTCGTGACTGTTTCAAATTATGCTAAAAGATTCAAGTCTTAGAAAAATCAAAGCTTAAGAAGGAATCCTCATAAAAATGGCGGTTATGGCCAGAGCAGAGCAACAAGGACCCTCAGTCGAGCGCGCAGACCGTTGGCCCATGGTAACGCGCGCTAGCGCAAACTGGAAAAACCAGAGGCGAAATCAAGAAACGGGGGTGGTTTCTGATACACGATTAGTGCTAAAGTGCTAATCGCGTATCGCAGGGTGTCCCCCTCAGTGAAGGAAAGCCCCGAAGTGCTCGGACCCGTAATAGCTATAAATTTTGGAAAAATAATGCATTCAGTTCCATAGTGCGGGATTCCACAAACCGGTAGGATATCAAAAGGCCTCGAGGCGGTAAGTTGTTTTGATTGAGTGCCACCCGATGCCACACATTGAGCAACATGCGTCCGGCGGATGAGAGAGAAAACCACCTGCATCGGACAAGTAAACATTGTGCAACTTGTCCACCCGATATGAAAGACGACCATAGGATCTATGGGGCCCAAATCAACGGGAGAGATGCATCCCGATGACTGAGCGGATTTGACAGGTCAAAAAGCAAGATGACAAGGGATTTGAAGTCCAACGTGGATGATGAGTTGGAAAACGATTCATGATTCGCGAGCGATCTTGAAGCAAACGGAATTAACGGCCTTTTAAAAATGATTCAAGGAATTTGACACCTAATTCGTTGGGAAACAGGTGGCCACCTCTTTGCGAGGCGTTACCCAGTGACGATGATGTAGAGCAGGGGAATTCGAACAAACAGAGGTAAGGAAACCAAACGGTCAAGAAGCGGAAATGAATAGTCAAAAGAACAGACTAGCTTTAAAGCCATAACCTAACAGAAGCAGAAAAAAGAAATAGAGAGGCAGATAAGAGTTAGCTAGACACAGGAAGCTAATAGCAGAGAACAAAGAGTAGAAGTCGAACTGGCCTAAAGGCATCATCGAGCCAGACAGAGCTAGAGAGAGTCAAAGAGTTTGTGTACTCCATTGAAGGCTTGAGAGGTTCAAGCAAACGCCTTGGCATAGGCCTGTCATTCTACTGTGACCCTCAGAGGTCGAGTTTCAGTAAGAAGAGTCTGTGCACTCCATTCCTACTAACTTCATTCTGTTTGGTGAGTCTCGAATCGAGCTCACTATTGTAAAAACTATGCATGAAAACATAATAGAGAGGCCACCACTGAAATGCTGGACCAGGAGATGTAGCCTAGGAGCATTGGGTGAAGTCCTTATTAAACTTGTTTTGTTTACATGTTTGACTATTATGTTTTCTTTGATTGCCTCAGTGTCTATGTATTCTAGCAATATTATTGATCTGTTGCATAAGTAACATAGGCACATCCATGCACATGAGTCTGTAATACCTTTAATTCTTTTTCTTGGATAAATTCCAGATCAAGTGGTATCAGAGCTCTAGGTTACTAAGGCTAGACAAGCTTGTGCTGGATTTTGTTGTTGAATGCTAACTGGATCAAACCTTAGATTAGGAGAAGGAGATCTGGCTAAAACTAACCCGAAAATTGGAAGTCTATTCTAAGAGGAAAATGTCAGAAGAAAATCCCTTGGAATCAGACCCCCAGTTCATGGATAGTTTTATGAGCATGAGATCCATGGTGGAGGAAATGTATAGGGAATTTAAGAAAAAAAGAGATGGAGATTTATCAAACTCCAAACAACACAAAGGAGTAGAAGAATCTCTCCTCCATGACCACTCTAAAGGCAAAGGGAAAGAAGAAAAATTTCTCACGCCTCCTAATAGCCTTGAAAATAAAAATAAGACATCTTTGATTAAATTAGATGTTAAATTTGATTTACCAATATATGATGGAGAGTTGAATGGAAAGAAGCTGGATAATTGGATTAGACAGATTGATGGTTATTGTAGAGTGCAGAGCATTGACTCAGACAAGAGTAAGATTCAGTTGGCCAGCCTACACCTTGGAGGCACTACCTTGATATGGTGGGAAGGCAGGACACAAGCTGACATGAAGAAAAATGGTAAGATTATTTCTGTATGGAGTGAATTTGTTTCTGCAATTAAAAAGCAATTCTATCCACTAGCCTACATGCAGCAAGCCATGATGAGCTGGCAAACTCTTCGACAATTAAAAGGGAAAAGTGTACAAGGTTACACCTAAGAATTTAGGAAAAGAGCTTTGATTCTAGGAAATTCTTTAGACTCATCTAAGACTTTGTTGAAGTATATAGGTGGTCTACACAGCTACATGAGGCACACTATCCTCATGTTTAATCCCACTAGCATAGATGATGTATTTGTTTAGGCTACGCATCTCGAAGCTAGAGGTAAGAATGAGAACCCAGAAGTTGGGGGATCATCCAAAGCCATTGCAAGCAAAAATAAGGAGAAAATAAAATAGAAAGACAAGAAGCCAAACACTGTACAGAAAAGCAAGTCTTCATGCACTCACTACAAGAAGGATGGGCATGATGATGAGCACTGCTGGATTCTGCATCCAGAGCTAAAACCTAAGAAATTCGAGGGTAAGAAGAAGAAGACTACTCTAGCTATTCAAAAGGATTTGGGGTCAGATTTAAGAGATGAAGCAACAATTGCAGCCACAGGTATAAAAGGTAAAAAATTTGAATAATCTACTAGTAATTCTGCACAATCTATTGATAATGAAGAAAATGAGAGAAAAAGACATGAGCTTTTTCATATCCGAGTTAATTCCAATCATCAAAAAATTAATACTTTGTTTGATAGTGTCTCATAAGTAAATTTAATTTCTGAAGCAATTGTAAAGAAGTTGGGATTACTAACCACACCTCATAAGAAACCATATCCATTAGGTTGGTTATGTGATAAAGAAAAGCTACAAGTGACTAGACAATGTAAACTTAAGTTTTCATTTGGGTGAGCATTTGTAGATGAGGTTGAGTTAGATATAGTTCCTTTGGATATATGTGGAATTGTTTTAGGAAGTCCTTACTTGTATGATAAAAAAAGCTATTTTCTATAGAGCTGAGAACAAGTATATACTTGTTAAAGATGGAATCAAATATATTGTAAGAGCTCATAAGCTCAAGAATAATTATACTCTCATAAACTCAGGGCAGATGAAATGAATTGTAAGTTCATGCAAACAATTTTTACTGATGGTTGTAAAGGAAAATAAACCTGATAAAACCAATGTATTTGAGGGTTGTGATGCTAAATAGCAAGTTGACTTAGAAAAATTTCTTTCAGAATATGATATATTGTTTCAAGAACCTAAAGGTCTACCGCCCAAAAAGGAAATAGTGCATGATATTAATTTGTAGCAAGATGCTCCATTGCCTAACATCGGAATGTATAGGTTGTCCGCTTTAGAGAATGTAGAAATCAAGAAGCAGGTACAAGAGCTGCTCGAGAAGGGGTTCATCAGACCTAGCACATCACCATGTGGGTCTCCAATTGTTTTGGTGAAAAAGAAAGATGGCTCGTGGAGAATGTGCAGTGATTACCGAGCAATGAATAAGATAACGATAAAAAATCGCTTCCCCTCCTTGCATAGATATCTATTAGATTATTGAAAGAAGCTGTCTTATTTTTCCAATGTAAGACTGCATAGTGCTATCATCAGGTTAGAGTTGCAGAGCAAGATGCAGGAAGACTACTTTCAAAACAAAGTAGGGATTGTATGAGTGGTTGGTTATGCCTTTTGGCTTAACTAATGCTCCTGCTACTTTGATGAGAGTAATGAATGATGTACTCAGACCTTTTCTTGATGATTTTGTTATTGTATATCTGGATGACATTCTTATATTCAACAAAACATAGGAAGAACATTTAAAGCATGTTAAGAAGACACTAGATGTTTTGAAAAGAGAAAATATTTATGTTAAACTCTCAAAATGTGAATTGAGCAAAACATCTTTGAATTATTTGGGTCATATAGCAGGGGGTGGTGAATTGAAGATAGATCCCTCTAAGGTTGCAGTCATTGTAAACTGGCCTAAACCCAAATATGCTACAAAAGTTAGAAGCTTCTTAGGAGCAGCACAATATTGGAGAAAGTTTATTTCTAACTTTTCCTTAATTGCAACTTCCTTACATGCTTTAATAGGATTGAACAAGGTGTTTCAGTGGGGAGGCAAACAGCAGAAAGCCTTTGACACCTTGAAAGAAAATATTAGTACAACACCCGTACTAGCACTGCCCGATCTTCAAAGACCATTTGAGACTGAAATAGATGCCAGTGACTATGCCATGGGAGCAGTGTTGATGCAGCACGGTAAACCCATATGTTATCATTGTGAGACATTTAATTCTGCAGTAGTTAACTATCCCACATATGATAAAGAATTGTATGCATTAGTACAAAGTGTGAAAAAGTGGAAACATTACTTAATGGGCAAAGAGACAGTTTTACATACTGATCATCAACCACTTCAATACTTACACTCCCAAACTAAGTTGCAGCAATCAAGACACTATAGATGGATGGGTTTTATACAACAGTTTCATTTAGTCATCAGATATAAAAAGGGCATACACAATAAAGTTGAAGATATGCTATCTAGACCAATTATAAATGCATCTACTATACTTAAGCATAATTCAATATTGCATGAAAGCTACATTGAACAATATGCTCAAGATATAGATTTTAAAGATGTATATGCAACTTTAAGTCAAGGAAAATGAGTAGAAGAATTGGATTATCATGTTAAGGGCCAACTCTTGTATCATTTTAGGAAGTTATGCATTCCACAAACTGAAAGAGTAAAGATAATTTGAGAAGAACCCACTTCTCTAATATCAGGTCACTTTGGTGTAAGTAAAACAGTTGCGCAACTACAGAGATTTTGTTATTGGCCAAAAATGAATGAGACGGTTTCTAGATATGTAAGAGGGTGTACCATGTGTGCTAAAAGCAATCCCAGCAATGGAAAACTAGGCTAGTAGACTCCACTACTAGTTCCTTCTCATCCTTGGGAAAGTGTTTCCATGGACTTTGTTGGAGGACTGCCTAAATCTAGGAAAGGTCATGACTATTTATATGTTATTGTGGATAGGTTTAACAAAATGTGTATTTTAATACCTTGTAACAAACATATATCATTGAACAAACTGTAAAGTTGTTCTTTCAGCATGTATGGGTTCATTTTGGATTACTCACTTCCATAATATCTGATCAAGATACTCGATTTGTTGGGAAATTTTGGTCAAGTTTGTGGGAATTGATGGACACCAGGCTGAAGAAGAGTACAAATTTTCATCCACAAATAGATGGCCAAATCGAAGTGGTCAATAGGACAGTGATCCAGTTGCTCAAAGGCTATTGCAACAAGCATCCCAAACTTTGGGATGAACATTTATGTTATGTGCAACATGCTTACAACCAAGCTAAACATTCTTCTACCTAGAGATCTCCTTTCAAGACCTGTTTTGGTTTCACACCAAGGTCTCCCTTGGAATTTGTCTTTGGTAAAGACATAGTAGTTGATGGATATAGTGATGTGTACAAGGCAACCAAGTTCATTAAACAAATCCAAAAGATTCAATAGGCAGTACAAGAACAACTAGAAAAGAGCCAAGCCAAGTACAAGGCAAGGCATGACAAGCATCAGATGGAGCATAGTTTCCAAGTTGGTGATCAAGTCTGGCTGTATATTAGCAAAGACAGAATTCAAGGTGCAGGTAAGAAGCTGAAGCCAATAAGGTATGGACCTTTCAAGATACTTGAGAAAATTGGTGAGAATGCTTTTCGCCTTGATCTACTAGCTTACATGCACATCTACTCAGTCGCTAGTGTAGACAACTTGAGACTCTTTGAACCTTCATTAATCGAAGATCCCGAAGAATAGAGTCCATTGCCTTCTATTGATGATCTGTTGCCTGAATATCTTAATGAATTACAGGAAGATACAGTTCTAGACAAGAAGGTAAGAACTACGCGCAGAGGGGATGTTGAATACCTCAGGATTGGACTCAAAGGTTCAAAACCAAGCAGAGCGAAATGGATAGAAATTGAGCAAGCGAGGAAGAAATACCTTCACTTATTGATGCTTAAAATAAAACCAAATTTTGGTGGTCCAAAAGCTTTTTCAGTGGGAAGGCCTTGATCCAAATTGGATCCTAAAACACTCTCTAAGTTTTCATGATTGTTTCAAATTATGCTAAAAGATTCAAGTCTTAGAAAAATCAAAGCTATCAGAAGGAATCATCGTAACAGTGGCAGTTGTGGCTAGGGCGGAGCAACGAGGGCCCTTGGTCAAGCGTGTTGGTGCAAACTGGAAAAACCGGAGGTCAAATCAAGAAACGGGGGTGGTTTCTGATGCGCAATTAGTACTAAAGCACTAATCGCGTATTGCAGGGTGTCCCCCTCAGTGAAGGAAAGCCCCAAAGCACCCAGACCCAAAATTGTTATAAAATTCGGAAAAATAACACATTCGGTTCCATAGCGCGGGGTTCCACAAACTGACAGGATATCGAAAGGCCTCGAGGTGGTAAGCAGTTTTGACTGAGTCCCACCAAATGGCACACATTGAGTGACATGCGTTCGGCGGATGAGAGAGAAAATTGCCCGCATCGGATGGGTAAAAATCGTGCGACTTGTCTGCCCGATATGAAGGACAACTGTATGATCTGGGGGGCCCAAATCAACGGTGGAGATGCATCCCGATGACTGACCGGATTTGATAGGTCAAAAAGCAAGATGATAGGGGATTTGAAGTCTGACGTGGATGATGAGTTGGCAAACGATTCATGATTCGTGGGCGATCTTGAAGCAAACAGAATTATCGGCCATTTAAAAATGATTCAAGGAATTTGAAACCCAGTTCATTAGGAAACAGGTGGGCACCTCTCTGCGAGGCGTTACCCAGTGATGATGCGCAGAGCAAGGGAATTCGAATGGATAGAGGTAAGGAAACCAAAAGGTCGGGAAGCAGAAATGAATAGTCAAAATAATAGACTGGCATTAAAGCCATAACCTGATAGAAGTAGAAAAAAAAAGAGAGGCAGACAAGAGTTAGATAGACGTAGGAAGCTAATAGCAGAGAACAAAGAGTAGAAGCCAAGATGGCCTGAAGGTAGCATCGAGCCAAACAGAGCCAAAGAGAGTCAGAGAATCTGTGTACTCCATTGAAGGCTTGAGAGGTTCAAGCAAACTCCTCGGCATAGGCCTGTCTTGCTACTGTGACCCTCAGAGGTCGAGTTTCAGTAAGGGGAGTCTGTGCACTCCATTCCTACTGACTTCATTCTATTTGGTGAGTCTCGAATCGAGTTCAATGTTGTAAAAACTCTCCTTGAAAACATAATAGAGAGGCCACCATTGAAAGGCTGGACCAAGCGACGTAGCCCAGGAGCATTAGGTGAACTCCTTATTAAACTTGTTTTGTTTACATGTTTGACTATTATGTTTTCTCTGATTGCCTTAGTGTCTATGTATTCTAGCAATCTTATCGATCCATTGCATAAGTAACATAGGCACATCCATGCACATGAGTCTGTAATACCTTTAATTCTTTTTCCTGGATAAATTCCAGATCAGTGCCCGTTTAATGGAGGGTAGTTATTGATTGGTTCGACTATCTCTTTCCAGGGATGTTTTAACTCAGTCAATCCCCTTTCAGTTTTGAACCTTTCCCTTTATTTGAATACTAATATTAATAATAAATTTGACTTTAAGAATAATAATAATAATAATAATAACTATTTTTCTAGTCATGTAAATAACATTAATTTATTTTTTGTGGATAATGTAGCTAAAGAATTTAAGGCTTATTCTTCCTCTTTAGCAATAGGGTGGTTAATCTTTCCAAATTCTCTTTTGATCATCATGTTTTTAGTCTTTTGGTGAAAGGTTTAAACTTTGCCGCAACTCAGAGGAAAATCCCTATACATGATACTATATGTGACATTGAATTTGGGATAAGGGATTTACCGGAGGCTTCTAAAGATATTATTAGGCAGGATTGCATGATTATCTTGAGAAAGGCTAAACCCCTTAAGAACAACCTTAACAAACTTGAGTTCGAAGCTCTCAAAGCCTTGAATAATAACAAGGACATAGTTGTTCTAAAAGCTGACAAAGGAGGTGCAACTGTTATCCTTAACAAGGAGGAATGCCATGATAAGATGTTAGATCTCCTTTGTAATAGCGGGAGCTACAGAAATCTTGCTAAAAATCCCTTAAAAAATATTTCAAAAATAGTTGCGCTAGCCATAAAATCTAGTAGCACTATTAGCTCCCTGAGTAAGAAGCTTATTGAGAGCAACCCTCTCACTCCTAGGATTTATGGTCTTCCTAAGATTGATAAGGAAGGGCACCCCCTTCGCCCCATAGTCAACACTAGAGGAGGGCCAACTTATCTTCTCGCAAAATATCTTGCTAATAAGATCAAACCTCTTGTTGGTCGGACTGAGTCCTTTGTTAAAGATTTGTCCTCCTTTGTTAATGATTTAAAGGGTATTAGAATTGATCCAAATGATATGCTGGTTAGTTTCGATGTGGTCTCGTTATTCACTAATATCCCTATTAATGAGGTCATTTATGTTATTAATCATATTATGGATCCTGATACTTTATTTTTAATTAAAATTTGCCTCACCTCTACTTTCTTTAATTTTAAGGGTGAATTTTATAAACAAACCTGTGGTGTTTCTATGGGTTCATCCCTTTCCCCCAATTTTTCCAATCTCTTTATGGAGTTATTTGAATATAAAGCCTTGTCCCCTGCTCTATTCCAGCCCGTGGAAAAGGTTTGTGGATGACACTTATGTCGTCTGGTCTCATGGAAAACAAAAGTTGGAGTTTTTTTACCAACATCTTAATAATCAATCGAGTTCCATAAAGTTCACCAGGGAAGTTGATGTTGATGGCAGCCTACCTTTTCTTGACATTCTCATTTCAAAAAAGGATGATGATTCTTTCTCTCATCAGGTTTTTCGTAAGAAAACTCACACAGAGAAATATCTTCATGTTAGTATCCATCATTTCCTTGCTCAAAATCTAGGGGTTCTTAACACCTTAGCCACTCGAGCATTGCGAGTTTCTGATGAAAATCACCTTGAATATGAAAAGACCCACCTCCTTAAGGTCTTTAACAAGAATGGTTATAGCAAGTCCTAGGGTCTTAGAGCTTTCCTTAATGCTAAAAGAGGTCCTAAGAATAGGATCAATCCCAAGGATCGATCTTTTAGAGTTCATCTTCCTTTTATTCACGGGACCACAGATAAAATCACTAGCATCTTGAAAAAACATAATATTCCTTCTTCTTTTAGACCCCTTTGCACTATTCGAAGTTCTCTTCGTTCGGTCAATGACCCAGTTTACCCCATGGATGGGAAGGGTGTTTACATTATTTCGTGTTCCTATGGGGCTCCTTATATTGGTGAGACAAGTCGATCAATAAATCAAAGGATTTGTGAGCATGCTGTAGACATCAAGCATGGAGGGTTTCGCTCCTTTGCTTTGGAAAAACATGTAGAAAAGACCAATCATCACATCTGCATGAAAGAGGTTAGGGTCATTACTAGGATTGATCATTTTCATCATCGTAAATTTAGAGAGGCCTTAGAAATTGAAAAAAGGCCCATTAATTTGAGCAGAGATGATGGTTGGAGTATCAACAGGTGTTGGATCACTGCTCTTTCTTCCTAAAAAAATTTTCGTGTTTTCTAGTTTTTCTTCTTATTTTTTTCCT
>APFE031494940.1:144114-162029 GCA_000404065.3 Pinus taeda
ATAATATTTTTCAGTTTAATAACCTCTTTAAAATTGATCTTAATTGTAATAGTAATAGAATTTAATTTCATAATATTATTAATAATTAATACTCAATTTGGGATTCCTGCTCTATATGTTAGGATATTCTGACACATAGGAAATAGTTAAGTATAACTTGGTCTAGTGTACAGTTAGGTAAAGTGTGTTTCTTTACTATGTACATTTGTAACTTACAATTTGACGGTCGTGCTATGTTCTAGACATGAAGTGATCCGACGATTCATTCTCTCCTCGGTATTACCGACACTTGATCCATGGAATAACCCCCAATTGGTCCATGATCTCTATTTAAAGAGCATGGAAGGTCATTTGTAGGGTGACTATTGATGAAAGAAGCTTATGTAAATTTTCATTCTTTTATTAATAAATTGCCTGAAATGGCCACGTTGGCTCAGGCCATGATCTGTTTCCCTCTTTGAGGGTTTTAACCACGTCAAGAATATTGGTGTATTGATTTGTGAACTGTTTGTGAGCGATGTCCTCTGGTGTTATATATGAGAAACTTACCCTGTAAATTCTTACATGGTATCAGAGCTATTTGAGGGCCGCATCTGTTGGTGATCCAAATCCGAAGTCGGTAGAACTGCATCCGACTATCGTGTCCTAGATCTATTGTTTCTGACCACTTTCGGGCCAAGAGTACTGCTCTATTGTGTTAGGAGCATATGTTCCAGTGAGGAACCCCTTTCGTTTCACGCAAAAAGGTTTATGGTAGCCCTAGCTACGCCATTTTTAAGATCTGGAGGTATACAATCTTTATTTACAGTTTTAGTTATTCATCTCTCTGTTTATTTCGGTTTATTTAGGTCTCAGTTTTTTATTACTGGATTTATACCTTTCATTTCTGCGTATTCTCTTTGCCACGCGACTTTGTGTGATATGGGTAGATTAGAAACTAAAAGGAAGGATTTTTCTCATGTGTATGCTCTTTTCTGCTGTGCCTTAGTGTGATCTCGGAAAAATTATTAGAAACATTGAGGAAAATATTTAGGTTCTGACGAAAGCTTCTTCAAACCATATGGTTTGGTTTTTTTTGTATGTCCATGTTGAGTTGTGTGGTTTTTTGTTTTGTAGGGAATTTTTTTTTTTCCAAGTAAACACACACCCCAAAGCTTCAATGACAAAAAAAAAAAACCTTTCCTCTTTTCCAACATTTACTAACCTTTTAAACTAGCTCACTTGGTCCAAAGTTACTTTATGAGAATAGAGGTCTTGAGTTCAAGTCTTTCTTTTTGTTGAGTTACTTTTTCAAAAAGCACATGTAACTTATGTTTAAAGTTACTTTATGTAAAAATGTTCTCACCCATTTCAAAAAAGTGAGTCACTTATAATTCTAAAGTCTCTTTATCTTTTATTTAAGTTGGGCATATCATAAAGTACCATTGTAAAAGTGACTTTCACCTATTTATAAAAGTGGGTTGCATAACTTTTTTTTAAAGTGAGCTAATTAGATCGAGTTTGGAAACGGGGGTATTTTTTTTAAATATAACATTATCATTCACTTCTGCACATTCACGCACTTTTTCGGCATCGTCAACACCTTTTCTTCAAAAAGTTGTAACTTCTTCATTCGGAAGCCGTTTTCAGAGCCATTTTTTTTAATCGGCACAATTTTTCGAGATCTTTCCATTGGAACACTTATTTTCAGCATCTACAGCTTCAGTTTATGTTAAAATGAAAATTCCATGCCAATTTATTCTTTACAACACCAACTATTTCCAATGGTGGTCCTACATTGTGTATTTACTCAGAAGTAAAGGTCTTTATAGAATAGCCTCAGGCCAAGAAACTAAACCTAAAGATGAAGATAAGGCAACCAAATCGAAAAATAGGCAATATGAAGGACATGGCTTGATAGGATTTCTATTTCTATAGAACTTAGATTCATATCGCAGAACTTGATACCCCTAGTGAAGCAATGAAACAACGCACTAAAGTTTTTGGAATTAAAAATGAAATTAGAGCCCATCAAATAAAAAATGAGTTGCTTACGGTGAACCCAAATAATTTTTCTTACACTGAATATTTTTTTCCCAAGTTCAAGATCCTTAGACTTCTCTTGGAAGGTGTTAAGGTTAAGAAAGGAGATGGTAGCCTTATCTATTCCATTCTTATTAAGTTGGGTCCAACCTATTCTGTATTTGTTTCCACCTTCCATTCTATTAGAGAAGCCTTCATTTCTCAAGGACAAGACTACAGGTCCCCCTCTTTTGATGCCTTTTGTGATTCTTTAATAAGAGAACGAGTAAAAATCTTACATCTTGGTATTCTTAATCTTGGAAACTCTTCTAAGAAAGGCTTAGCCACTCAGCAAAACGTAAATTCAAAGAGTCCTAAGAAGCAGTATCCTAAAGAGAATGGTCCTAAAACAAACAAGGTTCCTAAGCAATTTCAGTCTCATAATGAAAAATCATTTCAACAAAATGATAAGGAAAATAAAAACAAAGGGAAGAAGAATGATAGACATTGCCACTTTTGTAATCGAGATGGCCACTTAGAATCCAAATTCTTTAAGAAGATGGAAGCCTTGGAAGTAGCAATGAAGAAGCATAACATCTATTTGGAGCATTTTTCAACTTCAACTTCATATTCAAGAATAACACTTTCTGCATGTGGTTGTCAAGCATCTCGGTTTGGTTATGCACTAAATATATCTTCTTCTTTTCATTCTCATGAGTGGCTCATTGATCCTAGAGCTTCTTATCACATGGCCAAAAACAAAGCAATGTTTTCTTCTTTAACTAATTGTAACACCAAAAATATATATGTTGGTAATGATAGATCTCTTAGTGTTGTAGGGACTGGAACTTTTCATTTAGACAATGGTCAATTTAATGATGTATTATGTGTTCCAACCTTATCCTGCAACCTTCTATCTGTATATCGGATAACACATTCAGGTGAAGGTAAAATTTTTGAATTTTCACCTCATGATGTTGTAATTAAGGACCTAAGAGATCCTAGACAGATTTTAGCTATTGGCATCATTGATGATTCTACAAGGTTGTATAAGTTTAACAACTTTGGTTCATCAACTCTTCCCTTGGTATTTGTTGCTCATAATGATGAAGTGAGCAAACTTTGGCATGAGCGATTCGGTCACTTAAACTAGCGCTCCCTTCAAAATATATGTAAACAAAATATGGTGACAAGTCTTCCTATGGTATCTTGCAGAGATGGTGTTTGTTCCAGATGTCTACTCAGAAAAAATCATTGGGAGAGTTTTGAAAATCATGCCTCTTGGCACACCTCAACACCTTTACAACTTGTGCATAGTGATTTATGTCGTCCACTTCTAGTTGTTTCATTCTCTGGCTACAAGTATTTATTAACTTTCATTGATGATTTCTCCAGACGCACTTGGGTATACTTCTTAAAATTCATGCGTGAAGCATTTAAAATTTTCTTGGCCTTTAAGGCCTTTGTTGAGAAACAAATTGGACATAAAATTCTTAAGCTAAGATCTGATAATGGTGGTGAATATGTTAAAAACAAATTCATCAACTTTTATATTGAGCATGGAATTCAAATGCAACATACTGTTCCATATACTCCACAACAAAATGGTGTAGCTAAAAGGAAGAATCACACCTTAAAGAAAATGGCTAATTGTATGCTTCAATCTAAAGGACTTAGTCTTAATTTTTGGGCAAAAGAAATTAACTGTGCAAATTGCATAGTAAATCACACTCCTACTAGGGTTTTAAAGAATATCACTCTAGAAGAAGCATGGAGCTCAATTAAACCAGATGTAAGTCACTTTCGTATTTTTGGAAGTGAAGCATGGGCCCATATTTTAGATGAGAAACATAAAGCTTTAGAACCTAAGAGTGAAAAATGTATTTTTGTTGGATATTCTGAAGATGTCAAAGGATATAGAATTATTCCACTTATGTCCGAAAATATTATCATTAGAAGAGATGTAAAGTTTGTTGAAAATATATCGGCCTATGAGCTTAGTTTGGCGGATGTGCCACCTCTCTCTATCCCTTCTACTTTTGAAACTATTTCTTCTTTAGATGATGACAACAAGGATGACAATCCTCCCCCACCTTCTTGGGATCCTCCTTCAGCTCCTCAACTTACAAAATGGGTCCGTGCTACTCGAGATGCAGCAGGTGCTCTTACAAGTGATCCTACAGATCAGCGATCTACATGTTCTCAGTTCGATGGATCCTCTTCTTTAATGGCTCAAGCTTCAGTGAATTATGATCTTGACACCTTTGCAGAAGCTTCAGACCATCCAGATTGGGATGCAACTATGAAGAATATCGTTCATTATAACATATATCATAATCAATTACATGAGGTAACCACGCTGAACTGTAACATGATGACGAGATTGCTGCATTGCAAATCAATGGAGGTAAGGGATTTTCCTACGTATGATGGGTTAAGTGAGGTGGATGACTTCCTTAACGTATTTGAAAGAGAAGTGTCAGAATATCAATGTTTCGAAGCTTTGAAATGGGTACTGAGTGCTACGCCCGTGAGGTGGTGGGGTTCGCACCAAAGAAGATTTGAGGACTGGCACGAATGTAGGAGGATGATGCACATGCAAATTGGGAAGCCTCAGATGCGATTAACAGACAAGATTTTTGGATGAAACGGTCCACACACCCACCTGTCTAGGTGGATACAGACATATGGTATGAACCTTGCGCCGATGCACACAGTCCTTGCGTTGGGAGACATGGTTATTAAGCAAGTGCGGGCGAGGTAATGGTGCAAATGACCCCTCTTGTTGGAATCACAAAGTATGGAAAAACCAAGTGTGCAGAAGGTTATCCACGCGAAAGCCTTTCATGAATTATGCAAAGTGATGAACAAGGCACACAATGCACAATAGACTGATTAGGACATGCACGTACCAACGGTTCTATGGGCTTATAGGACCACATGCAAGAAACTGATAGCGCAGGTGCCTCTGAGACTGGAGTATAGCATGAAGGTTGTAATCCCCATAGAGAATAAAATACCTAGTCCGTGCGTGGCACACCAACAAATACGATGGTTTGCGGAACCTTGGAAGAAGGGATAGCACAGCTGAACGAAGCAGAACACTTGGGACCTGACGAGGAAATCTGACAGGGTAATTTTAGGCTCTAAGAACTTGGGAAAGAAAGGGTGCGATTAAGGGAGAAAAGCACTTTGGTGGAAGTGAAAGTCAAGAAGCTTGAAGATGACATAAAGGAAGATTTTCTTGATAAGAAGACCAGGGTGATAAAATAGGGTGCACACGATCGCACTGACAAATTTGGGGACTATCACGCGAATTGATCAGTCTGATGCCTTGGCTTGGACCACATATTACTACACGAATCGACTATGGTGGTGCGCTACAGATGATAAAGTGCACGATGCGGTCAGTAATAATAAAACGGGGGTATTTTCTAGGAAAAATGATGGATGACCAGATGAAACCATATTAAGGGGGGGCAACCACCTGACTAACCATGGGAAGTATAGTCTTAGTGCACCAGGTAGTTGAAAGGCAGCGTGGGACTATAAACTACTCTACCCGGGAGATGCGCAATGTTGGAGTTGCGAGCAGGAGTAAGGTTTCACAAGGTCTGTGATCACGCAAGTGGGGCTGCGTTGCCATGCGGTTTGGCTGCAAAGTGACCATTGGAGTCACTATTCACGATGTGATGCTTGACTTGAGAACAAATGGAGTGGATGGCAGGCATTTAAGATGCACTTTATGGGCAAGATTTGGGAAAATTTGCCACCAAGGGAGCATTAATGAACCAGATTTGGGGGGAACATCAAATTCAAATTCAAAAGGCACTATAAATTACAAAGGACCGCCCAGCAAACATCTCTTGGTCATTTACGAATTGAGCTATTGTATACCCCACGTAGTCTAAGAAGAGCCCTTTTTGACCTATGGAGAGCATTGATTGAGCCCCTGATTATGCAAGTGATAGATTTCTGGTCAGGCACGATGGCAACATGTAAGGAAGTTATGGAAATTGCAAAGATGACCACCGAAGAGAATGTGTAGGCCCTGACTATAGGGGATGCCCCTGAAGGCACCAGGATTGTGGTGGAAATCCCTAAAAGACTGCACACGCCAAGGCTAAAGAAAGACAAACAGTCAATGGTTTATGTACGTTTGTCCCGCGAAACCCTCTATGCACTAGTCTAATGATGGAGGAGAAGGGGAAAGTCGTTAAAATAGAAACAGATGAGGAGGAAGACCTAGAGGACCTTATCATCAAAGAAGACAAGGACGAAGGCATGGAGGAAGAAACTGAGACTGCGCACCCTCCAACAAAATTGCCCACCTATATCCCACCGTGGAAGGGGAAGGCTAAAGTGCCCAAGGATATTGACTAGAGAAAGGGCTCTCTCAGAACCCTGCTCCTCTTGAACGACATCATTTTTGAGGCCACGCACCTGGGATGAGTGCCTAGCTTGAAATTTGAAGATTGGGATCTCGCTAACCACGATAAGTTCCCTCACCTTGAGACCGTGCAACTCATGAATCCCAATTAGAACACCATGGCGGGGGTTACCGAATTGGAGCAGTGAAAGTAGCGCGAAAATAGTTTCACGGAGTGGAAAAGGCAGGGTTACTAAACTTGCTCTAGGTGTCACATTTCCACCACGACCCAATAACAATTTTCGTCACCAGGAACCTGCTATGCTTGGTTCATGGTGGGTGTTTGTTGCTGGAGGAGCCCATCACCATCACGGGCCACTTAATTCACCTCATTACCGAACTCCCATGCAAAGGTGAAGACCTCGTAGATATCTTGGAGGGGAAGAGTAGTGACTTGGGCATAGCAGAGGCCATGGAGAAGAAATATGAATTGGAGAAGAAGAAAAGGGGCTACGCCATATCCATCATCAACAACAAAGTAGTAAAAGTGGCGATCCAAATATTGGCAAGTAAAGTTATGCACAAGTGCCATGCGGACGAGGTATTTGCGCCAGTGGTAACACTTGCTAAGCAGTGCATGAGGGGGTCCAGTTTGACTGGTCCGAGTTCCTCTACAAGGAGTTCTTGGAAAATTGTTGCGAGGCTTAGGAATAAGGAAAAACGTTCCACTATGAATGGCTTCCGCTGTCCATATTGCTCATGGTAGGGAATTGTCAAAGGATAGTCAGTTCCCCAAAATTGACAGGGATCTTCCGGAGGTTGTGAAGTACGGTTCGCTCTAGGCCACGAAGGACGCAAACTGAATGCGTGATAGGAAGATATTCTGGATGTTCATGGAAATGAACATCAAAATGGGGATTAATTGGAAGCCGTAGTTGTCACCCACTATCTACAATAGCCTGCAAAGTTTTGCAGAGTTTAAAGCAGACCTCCACAACATCTATATCATAGCGCGCAAGGCCCTAGCCAAGCAATGGAGAGAACTACCCTTTGTAGCCACGGACAACGTAATCTTTGATGTACTAGATACATGGATGTTGGAGTGGCGCGCCCCAGACATCGCGGCAATGGAGAAGTCTGCGGCACAAAAGAAGAAAGAGGAGGCCAAACTGTGCATGGCGCAATTGGTAGAGAAGAGAAGGCAAGAAGTAGTGGTAGCCATAGCGTAGGAGGCACGGGATGTTGCACAGACAGTAGCAGAACAGAAAAAGGCTGCAACAGCAGCAACAATGCAGGAGGCAATCAAGAAGGTGTGCGAGGGCCAAATGAAGCCTTCGCATGGGCAGGAAGTAGAGGAAGAGGAGGGTGGCATGGACCCACAAACCACGTCAACACAACTAAAGCGTCAGTGCTCGAGTGAGCACACAGTGCCATGCAAGAAGGTTAAGGCATCAAAGTTGTCTATTGACCCGATCACCCTTACTGAGGGTGGTCTGCACGACATCAGCTAGATGGTGCGTGATGTCACCTCTGAGGCCCTCTAGAATTTTGTGCAAGAGAAACAGATTGTGCTGTGGGACCTCAGAGCACAGCTGCAGGAGTTGTAGGTGCGCAATCCTCAGGTTGGTACCCTTTTGACTAGCCTCGCAGTAGGGACAACTGTAGCAGAGAAGATGTTGCATGCTCGGATGACAAATAAAATAGTGCTACCGGAAGGGGCACTGGTGACAACAAATGAGGTCGATAGGCCTACGATTAGTGCACTGAAGGATATCGGGATCAACATGGCTACACTACCACGGGAGATGCTATACATTCTGTATGATGGGATTACTGCATAACTACGGGCTAGGGAGAGCTATGCGCTGCAAGTACTAAGCGAGCAAAAGATCAACATGGAGTAGTTGAGCTTGTAGCGTGATGAAGTGGTGTCGCAGGATCGACAGCTAGTGCAGGTACTAGAAGAAGACTGTCAAAGCATCCCTGAGCTGGCCATCCTAGCAGACACACCGTAGAGGTGTGCATCCATAGGCTAGCAGCAGGGGCGTGCGAGGCACAAGAAGAAATGACTAAGGTTTAGCTGGAGGTGAACCTTTAGATAGCAAAGTTGTGGTTGAAGGCACAACCGTCCACCCCTCTAGAAGTAAGAGAATAGCGTGCCAATGCTATTACATTAGGGCTAGACAAGATAGACAGTTCAGTAAGGGAGTGCATGAGAATGTTGGAGGAGTCATTTGAGGTCCTCATGAATCTGCAGGAGGCCCCAACATCCAGCGCTTAGAGAAAGAGGCGTGTGAACTCCATCAGTAGGATGACAGTGTCAAAGGGACCGCGTAGTTGGTGACCCTGACCCAGAGGCTCGCATAGATGCAATAGGCCAAAGCACTGGAAGAATAGGGGGACGCAGCACGACAAAAAGAAGCAATCCCGAAGGTGCGCGTTCAGCCTTGGATCAACGAGGCCTTCACCATCACACCAGCAATTGAAGTCAAGATCGCACAAATGCAGGGGATGCAGGAATAGATGCAGGGAAGCAGTTGTGACACCGTGGTTTCGGAACAACACGTATAAGAGATCCAGCAGGCAGTTGCCCAGTGCGCTGCCAACCTTGCAGTAGTTCGTAAAGAGTTGGAGGGACTCCGCACGAAGATCTCCGCACTGATAGAGTGACTCGAGGGTGAATCATGATGTTTATGTTGGGGGTCTGTTGGGCATGGAATCCCCCAAAGACATGTTTTGGGGCTTAAAGCCCAAGTTTTTACTAAGTCCATTGTAAAGACTCCGTGATTTGTGGGCACGAAGCGTGAAGTCATAATAGAGTCATAGCGTCGTCTTCCCTTATTTTTTGTAATGTAATGTCAGCTTGAAAGGTCCAACCATAGTCCATGGACCATGGGATTGTATAAATAGAGCGAGGCTCTAAGTGTAGAAGATAGTGAATAGAAGCGAATAGAATATAAGCATGATGAGTCTAAGAGATTGAGTCAAAGTGTAAAGTGTGTCTTGGGGTCCTAGAGTAGGAGAAGGCTCTGCAACTAAGTGCGGAGAGGCCTAGTAGTCCGCAGCTGAGTGCGCGGACCCCTGCAGCTTAATGCGCAGGGTAGGTCGAGTTTGTAACAATTGGAAACATCAATAAAGAGAAGTTTATCATATTTTTGTGTGTCTTTTCCTGTTTAATGTATTATTGGGTATAAATTGCAAGTGTACTGTTTATTTGTTACATGAACTCACATGAATGTGATGTATCACCAAATATAATGTAAGGAATCCATTCACCCAAAGATAACTAACTAGTGTAGGAAGATAAGTAAGATATTAGGTGTGTCTTAGGGAAATAGCGCAATGCACTGCATCAGCAGTGTGGAAGCCCAACAACCCTTGGTTAGGGTTGCGCGAAGGAAAGTATATTAGGTCAGGGAAGTGCGCGAAGGGACTAAAAGTTGGACCAGTTCAATCTATCAGACATCTCAAGGGTGCGAAACTTGGTTCCAACACCCCCCCATACTACTTCGGGTGAGACTCCAGTCCGCGCTCTGCAGATTGTGGCTGAAAGGGCTAGTAGCACAAGGATTTGTTTGGCTAATTAGCTCCAAACCTGGGTTAGGCCCCAACAAGCAACCATATCCAGACCAATTTTGATTCATGATAAGGACTGTATAGGAAGCGCAGGGAGTTACAGATGATAATATAAATAAAGTGACGCTAGTCAGCGCTCTAGAGGATCGTGCACTAACCTGGTATATTAAGAATTCTAATGACAACCGCATGTGGGGATCGCAGATATCCAAATTGTGCTAAACAAAGAATTTAGCAGGCCGAAGTCAGAGGCACAATCTATCATTGGATTCAAAGAGATCTCAATGCTACCAGGCAAGACTCCTTGGGAGTTGGATCAGAGACTGAAGTGCATGATTCGTGAAGCTAATATGACTCTGACCGATGGGCAGCACTGTGAATGGTTTGTAGGATCGCTAATGCCGAATTTGAGGAACACACTATCAAAACAGAGGTTAACGACTCAGGAAGAGGCATTGGAGATCGCGATGAGGTTGTATGAAACCTTGATACAAGATCCTAACTTGGGAGTTCAGCAGATCCACGGGCAATTGAAAAACTTATGCCTTGAGATGCAAATTCTGAAATAGGACAGGACAGCCCAACTAGAAGTGTGTGAAGAGGTATGGTGCATTAAATGTAAGGGTCAGGGTCATGACAAGGACCAGTGCCCAGTTTTTGTGAATTACCTCGCTGGAGGAGGACTGATGCCATTACGACTAGAGCACAAGTAGGACCTAGCACGACACCTACTTTTTGGTGCGTGATTTGTCAAATAGGAGGAAATCATGCTACGGATAATTGCCATTTGTTACAAAAGTACACATAGATTTTGCAACAGTTGTTCTGTAATTTTTGTATATCGGTTGGACACGATGAGTGCACTTGTAGAAGCTATGAGCTCATGATGGATAGAATTCCCACCTATAGAGTTCAAGTGGAAACTTGGCCCCTTGACCAGACGTAGGAGTGGCGCGAACCGGATTTCATGGGCAGGGGCGAGGTCGAGGTGGAGGAGAACCTCGAAGAGGTCACAGACAACTGATATGTTACAGTTGGAGAGGGCCAAGATATTATGCCCGTGATTGTATGAAGCCAACGTGTCCATCATGTTTGTATTGTACCTTGTTTGATCATGAGACGAAGGATTGTCCTACGCTGATAGCTAGGATGCGTGACAAGGGAGTGCTACCACCTCCCACGAATTAGAACCTACAGATGATGAGGTCTAAGCTGCACGAGGAAGATCGAAATGTGAACATTGTGCTTTGAAGTGGAATTACAACGAGAGATGATAAAGGAAAATAGCCCAAAGATAGTACTTGGGTTCGCAAGGCTCTCATGAGAGAAGTAGAATTTTCTTTGGAGCGTGCTAAGGAAACCTTCATGGAAGCTAAGAAGAGCTTCGCTGATGCCTCCACTTCAGGAAGCAAAGATAGATTGGAGCCGAAAATTGACCCATCTATGCTTATGATGTTCTTAGAAACTTGCATGAAGCTACTGCATGATAGTAAGGCTGTAAAGGGATTGTAGGAACTCATTAACAGATGTGCTCAGACCACGCCAGGAGAACCATGCATAGTCTGGAATATTGGAAAGCATGCGACGAGGACGGGAAGATAAATTAGGTTAACCATGCAGATTGGAGAATATGAGATGGACTAAGTAATTCTGGACCTAGAATCAGACACACACGTTCTGCCGAAGCAAACATGGGAGCGCATTGGAAGGCCTATGTTGTAATGGTCTCCTATCCAGCTGCGAATGGAGAACCAACAAAAGATAATACCTATGGGGAGATTGTAGGGAATCATCGTGGATATCAAAGGGGTGAGCGCGCTAGTAGACTTTGAAGTGATATAGATTTTTGATGACAACAATCCCTACCCTGCACTCTTAGTAATCGATTGGGCCACTGACATGAATAGAGTGACTAATCCGAAGAATTGCAAGATGATTTTTGAGAAGATGTCTTTGCGTGTAGTTATACCTTTGGACCTTGCTGAGGGATCATGCTATATAGAGCCGCTGCGTGACTATGAAAGTGATGATGATTTAGACTGCATCTACAAAATAACCACGCGAGAGGAAAAATTGGTAAATTCTACCACGGATGGACGAATTTCATGGGAGCGCGAAAGCTCTTGTACTTCAGATTCGGATGAGGAGATAGAGTAGTGGCAGAACTGGTTACATAAGGTAACCACATTAAAATGTAACATGATGACAAGATCATTGCACTGCTTATCAACAGAAGTGAGGGATCTACCTACTTATGATGGATTACGTGAGGTAGATGCTTTCTTGGACAAATTTGAAAGGGAGGTGCTAGAAAAGCAATGTTTCCAGGCTTTGAAGTGGGTACTACATGCTATGCCCACGAGGTGGTGGGGCACGCACCAAGGAAGCTTTGAGGACTGGCACGAATGCGGAGAATGATGCACATGCATTTTCAGAAGCCTAAGATGTGACTAATAGATAAATACAATGTACATGATGGTCCGCGCATGCATCTATCCAGGTGGGTACAGGCATATGATAAACAACCTGCGTGGATGCACATGAACTTCGCGATGGGAAATATGATCAATAAGCATGTGTTGGGGAGGAAATTGCGTGAACGGTCCCTCAAGTTGTAATGACAGAGTGTGGAAAGAACAAGTGTGCACAAGGTTACCCATGCAGGAGTAGATATAGGGAAGCAGTTCAGATACCGCAGTCTATGAATAGCACATCCAGGAGATACAGCAGGCAGCCGCTCAGTGCGTTGCCAACCTTGCAGCGATTCGAGCAGAGTTGGGAGGTCTCTTCATAAAGATCTTCGCACTGACAGAGTGACTCGAGGGTGAGTCATGGTGTTTGTGTTGGGGGCTTGTTGGGCGTGGGATCTCCCAAGGCAAATTTTGGGGCTTAAAGCCCAAGTTTTGACTAAGTCCGATGTAAAGACTTCGCGATTTGTGGGCGCGGAGCGCGAAGTTGTAATTGAGTCATAGGGTTGTTCGCCCTTACTTTTGTAAGGTAATGTCAGCTTGAGAGTTCTACCCATGGTTCGTGGACCATGGGATTGCATAAATAGAGCGAGGCTCTAAGTTGTAAAGAGATATCTTATATATGGAACAATCTAAGAGAGGATGAAGCATTGAGTCTAAGTTGAAGTGTAAAGTTGAGTCTTTGGGTTGTAGAGTAGGAGAAAGCTTTGCAGCTGAGTGCACAGAGGCCTAGTAGTCCACAGCTAAGTGCGCGGACCCCTGTAGCTGAGTGCGCAGGGTGAGTCAAGTCTGTAACCGTTGGAGAAAATAATAAGGAGAAGTTTCTTATCATTCTGTGTGCCTTTTTCCTATTTTATGCATTGAAGTATATTGGGTATGAATTGCAAGTTTATTGTTTATTTGTTGCGCAAACTTATATGAATGTGTTGAATAAGTGAATATAAGATAAGAATTTGTTTACATGAAGTTAACTAACAGTTATAAGAAGGTAAGTATGATTCACAGCGTAACTTAGGAACAGAGTGCAGATCGCTGCCTTAGCAGCATAGAAGCACCTCAACCCCTGGTTAGGGCTGTGCGAAGGCAATTATAACAGATCGGGAAGACCTCACAGGTCAAGAAAGTGCGCGAAGTGACCTACGCAAAGGTATTTATAGTAGGACTAAATCGACACCTCAGACATATTAAGGGTGCGGAAACTTGGTTCCAGTATCGCCCCATACTGCTTCAGGTGAGACCTCATTCCACACTCCACGGGCTGTTGCTGAAAGGGCCAGTAGTACAGGGATTTGTTTGGCTAAATAACTCGCAACCTGGGTCAGGCCCCCTCAAGAAAACACATCAAATATGGTCACTTTTTCTTCAAACTGTGCAGGAGATACATGGACATCTAAAGTAGTCACTCTATGCGACTATACAAATCTGTGCTGCAACTTGTTGAAAGATATGTTGTGCATCTCTTCTTCTGGATGGTCTTCAAGGATTTAAGTGTCTCCTTGATCACTTAGGACTTGCTTCACTTCCAAATTTGGTGAAGCCGATGGGTTGACCTCTTGGTTATGAGGCATGAGGTCAATATCATGTTCTGACTCTGGTTGAACCATCTTCGTTTCCATTTTTCTCTAGAATCTATTCAATCTCTTGAGTGAAGTTTTTCTCATGTGACTACTCACCTTGTATGCTTTGTTCCAACTGCTCGAATGAGTCTACAACCTGTATGGGTGAATTTTCATCAATTTGTGCATGTTACGCCTCTTGTTGTGTCTGTCCCTACTATGCTTCCTTCTCACTTCTATGTAGCTCCTGTTCTTCCTGGAGTTTCTTTTTAAACTCTTGCAATTCCTTTTCTATTTCTTCCATCCTCTGTTTCTCTCTTTTTCTTTACATGTTCCTCCTATCACGTTGTCACATCTTAGCCTCAATCTCCAAAGCTTCTTTCAACACAAGTGGGTCTGCTTTGAACTTGCATCTTTGCTCTAGCTCCGCACTGTCAATAATATTTCTCTTACCTTTGTCATCTACAGGTACGTTACCCTCTGATGTTGTTGATGATGGTGCTCTATGAGATGTTGCTTCCCTCTACATTGCTAAACACTCCACAACTATGATGACTAGATCATTGACCTTGGAGAAGCTTTAAGAATATCTCCATAGGTCTTCCTCAAGCTAATGACACACCCTGTGGATCCATGGAAACCACTCTCTCGCACGATGTTCTTTCACCAAGAAATGCAGGTCATATGGATCAGAACTTCGGGTGTCGAAGGTGAATCTCTTGAACTCCTCTGTTTTGACATTGGAATGCTTTAGATCCCATATCTCATACAACCCAATCCACAAAAGAAGAGTGGGCCAAGGTGCCTTCTTATTCATATGTATTTTGTTAGTGTCTATTAGTCCTGACAGTCACCGATGATCAAATATGCTTTTGTAAAGTTTTTGTTAGGGCCTCAAGTCAAATTTTTATCATTTCATTAGGTTTTCAAAACAAAAATTCATTCACTGGCTAGTGTGACTAGGTATATTATTGATCCTTTCAAAATTTTCATGTTTCAGTCATTTCCATCACTCAGTTGGATGTGCCATTAATGAAAGGTCATCATCATCATCTTGGTCATATCATCATGGTCCTCATTCATTTTAGTGTCACCATTAGGTCATTAGGGTTAAAGTCATCAAAATTTGTCATTTCATTCATAAATCCAATAAATGAAGGAGTAGTAATAGGGAATTTTCTTAAAAGGTTTTTGTTTCAATGTGTAATTTATTTCAAAATTATGTAATAAGTTCTATGTCCCAAAGCTGAATTCAAATGTTCCAAAGCTACATAGTTTCCAAAAGAAAAGTGAAAATCATATGGTGAGCCACTCTACCACTATGAAGAATTTGACTTCTACAAGCTATAAAGAACACACCAATTCATTTATCTCACTTATTTTATAGGAAAATAACTCTTACTCACTAGTAGCTACCTCCACAGCATTTCGAGAGGAAAATGATACTCCAAAACTCAATCCAAGTAGCCACGTTGCACTTTACAGTAGCCACGCTACGCTTTGAGGGAGATATGTTGCATTTTCTCTCCAAAGGCCCTAAAACTTGTTTTAAACAGTCCTCAAGATAAATTGAAATCTTGATCGGTACTTTACAAGTAAGTTTAGGTGTCTTGACACCTCTATCAGTTTGATTTCCTTGTTTTTATGGTGAATAGCCTCCATTTGCTTCCACGCTACAGTTTTGGCAGTGTTCCTAGCTAGGGCTGTGTAAAAATTCCCTAGACTATATCCTACATCCATTCCATCCCTTTTCACTTCCCAAAGTTCCCTAACTCCCTTGCCTACTTCGCTAAATTTTCCTACTCTCATTTCCCTTCCCTAAACCCTTCATCCTATCCCCTGTTTTTCCCACTAGGGTTTTCTCTTGCAAAATATCAAAATCGAGGAAGAAAGGAAATATTATAACAAGGAGTTGACAGTGATGGATCCACTGAATTTTAGAGTTTTTTCGTATTGAATTTTAAAAAGTCTATTTTTTAGTATCGAATACAAATTTGAATTTAAACTTGGTAACTATGGACCAAACTAGCTCAGCTACTGCCGCTCCTTCCTCCGACCAAACATCAACCGATATCGCTCTGCTTCCAAATGACAATTGTGGCAGGTTTATGGCCCTTTCCTTCATATTTTCTTTCAAATACTACAAACTCCAAGAACAATCATGCCATAACGCCAAAACAAAGCCACTCACACACCCATCGAACTCCCTCGATGCCAAGAACGGGAAGTGGAAATTACACAACCATTACAGAGATCGTGAATACTACTCCTACGATGTGAGATAAATAATTCATATATAAAAGTACGAGTTTATGCATAAAACACTTTCAACTGTAATCATATGGCCGGACGATTCGCAAAATATATCTCTTCAATAGTTCATGGTGCACGTAATGGCACGGCCAAGATGTTTGACTGAAGCAACAACTTATGTGATACACTTAATATATAAAGCACTTTTGTAAAACTCTTAATTCAACTCCAGCTTATTACTATACTGCGTTCAACCCCTAACGTGCAAAAAAAAAAAATATTTAAAGATAACCACACGCATACCAAACAAGATGGGTCATGGGATCACAAGCAGAGTCATCTACACAGATCGCTCCATCTTCAAAATTGCTCTACGCAGATTCACTGGCCCATCCACACAACATCCACTCTATACATTATAGCTTATGTGCTCATCCGGCTCTGATACCAGTTGAATGATTGGAGTACACAGCTCTAACAAAAATGAAACGCCGAATCCCAAGAAGAGTAACAAGCCTAAAACACTAACATGAATAACTTGCAGCTAGAGTTGCGTTACCACACTAACTGTGCATCTTTTCTATGCCTAATCATCGACATTTGTACAAAAACTATGTCGGTTGATTGCATCTTCAGTTTAGCAGTGTTGCCATTTCGAATTTGAGGAGGACATGGCGGTGGCTCTTCGATGCTGGTTGAGGTAATGGCGATGCAGTGAATGGCGGTGGTGACCTTTGGAAACTGAACAAGCTATGGCCGTAAGGTAGTGTGTGAAATGGTGGCAGTGCGTAGATCTTTTGGGAGTAATTATTTCTACAAAAAGCTTAACCGTTAGAGTACTGTTGAAATGGTTGTGAATTAATTATGGCAACAAGAGAATACAATGATTCCACATGCTCTTTTAACTTATGTGAACATCCATTCATCAAGATAAAACCGTATGCCAGATCCAAGACATCTTTTTGTTGTAACGACATGAATAGTTTATTGGAACACTAAGATAGAAAGTCATTCAAAACAAGCGCCAATAACTACACTATGAAAGAAGGAGAGCCACATGTGTGATATGCCTCCAAATCATAGTGAAGTTCAATAAGAGAGCATAAACAATATCTCAAGTTTTGTGAACATTTTACATATCTTAATTTTTGTTAGCAGTTTAAACTCTATATATACATATACATTAACTTTTGTTGGTATTTTATGTATGGAAATTTCATTAAATCTAAATGTGTAAATGGATTTAAAAAGATCATGAGAATTCAAATGTATTATTTTAATTAGAGTTCAAATGTGTTATTATTGCATTAGGTGTTACCAGAATTATTGTTGTAAATTGTAATTTACAATTCAGTTATATGTCTGTAGAATATTTTTCTACTCCATATACTCATGTTGTGGAAACCACAGGGGTTAATATAATATAACACAGATAATTTTTTCTTGCTAAAAAAACATTTGTGTTTATGCTGGAAAATTTGTCCCCAAAATGGTTGAAAAGCTTCGATGATAAGTGTAGTCATTGTAAAAATAAATAGAAGCATATGGGTTATTACATTTAGTCTTCACAATGGAAGAGATTCATAACATTTTGATTGGGAAACAAAATTCTCTGATTTTCCTTTA
Source organism: Pinus taeda (assembly GCA_000404065.3). Lineage (NCBI taxonomy): Eukaryota > Viridiplantae > Streptophyta > Pinopsida > Pinales > Pinaceae > Pinus > Pinus taeda. The sequence continues at coordinate 161,964 of APFE031494940.1, forward strand.
TTATCATGTGGAATTAACTTTCCTTACCATGCGAAATTGTCATTAAAATTAAGATTCCAGTTTATC
>APFE031494940.1:182229-221618 GCA_000404065.3 Pinus taeda
TAGGTGTTTGAATTTTCTTTCCTCGAGGCATCAGTTACCGATAATAATGCTCTACTAGCCCTTTGAATTCCTTCAAAATAAATTTTCAAACCAATCTTAAGCAAAAATTTAAAAGAACCTACACACCTTTTTTTTCTTTGTAGGGGCTCAATATTGCCTCTGATGTATCTCTGTACTTTCAGAACATCCAGTTCTGAAATTGTGACCTCTGGTAGCCCTCTATGTACTCTTTCCAATGCCACCAGTCTGATCCAATTTGGATTCTCCAAGGAAGGGTTATGCGAAATCTCCCACAGTGACTTGATTATAGACTAGTTCAGCAGAGCGAACTGGTACGACGTGCCACGAGTCACTGTTTTGACCTTCAGCTCTGAAAAATATATATAAGAAACTACAATCTGTCCTCTTTCTGTACCTTCTTGCGAAATTTCAATCCAATGCTCAGAGAAAAAGTTATGACTATTTTCCCCAGGTCACCTGTTTGGAATGTAATTCAGGAGTCTGCAAAAACACCAACTTCCTCAGATCATATCTCCGCAAATATAGCGCAAAAAGCTCTGAAATTCGGACCCAAGATTTAGCGCGATGTCTTCGCAAATGGGTTTGTTTTGCAACTTCTGAAATGTCGCAAAAAAAAGGTTATAGTGAAAATGCCACAATGACCTGTTTGGAGCAGCGAAACCCTAGAATCCAAAGCTCTGATACCAAATGTTATGAAACCAGCTCAAGAAAAGATAGAAAAGATAGATCAACGCCTTAGAACTCAGCCTCTTCGAGGGGGAAACCTCCTTTACATTACATAAATGAACAATTCTTGGATGATACAAATGACAAAACCTCCTTTCTATATATAGGAGTCTAAGGAGTCACAATATAACCCAACCGACCTAACAATAATAATATTAAGCCACAAAAATAACAATAGAGGGATTCTATGGGGCACATAAATAATAATATGGGGGCAATAGGGGCACAACAATATAAATAAGGGGTACAACTACCATAGTAATGGGGTAATCACTAGTATTATAGGGACCCAACAGATGGTGATTATGGCAATATCATTGAATATTCTATGACTAGAAATGTGATTTGGCAGGTGTGAGGCCTTCTCTTCTTACCCTCGAACATATAATTTTATTCATGCAATTGGCATTGAATCTCTAATAAGAGATCTGAGTAGAGGTGGAAACATGTGCCTTTTTGATCCTCCATTTGTCTTTTGGGTTTTCTTCAGATTCCTGAACCTATCACTTTATATTGTTTATATTCATGAACCTTGGTCTAAAGAATGATATCTCTTCTCCTCTGTGATAGGCATTCTTCAATCATCATTTTTAGTTCCATGTTAAAGTTCATGTGTTACTTACTCATTGGTTTTGGATTTGATGCTTACAGATGTAGTCTTGTTGATTTGATGATTGAAATGGATAGAATTCTCCGGCCTGAAAGAACTGTTGTTGTCCAGGATACTCTTAAGGTCATTGATAGGGTTGCAAAGATTGCAAGTGCAATACACTGGAGTACAAAAGTTTATGACATTGACACTGAGGTATCTAATGTTTTGAAAAGTCTCATTGTGATATCCACTAACAGAAGGCACGGGTCTAAAAATTGTTTAGTTTGAGTTTGTGAGCAGGATGTGAAATGGTTCAATTTGTTTCTGCATGGTTGTTTTTTATTTTTTTTACAAAGATAGCCCTTCAATTGCTTGCATATTATGAGTTTCTTATGGATTCCACAATCTCCCCTGTTTAGCTACTGTACCTTCAGCTAATACATAGTCATTTGAAAAAGATGTACCTTCAACTCCCGTATCTATTTTTTCACCAACTTTATGATTGCAATCACAGGAAAAATTGATCAACATAAAACATCTCCCCATGACTTTGAAAATGTGTGGAGTTGTTACAGCCAATTCACACTTCCGAGTGTTAGTTAAATTAAGGTGAATGAGACTAAAGAATTCCTGCCCTTTGAACCAGAAGTTGTTAAGTTTTGTTATGGATAATTTTTAGTAACATCCATGACACACATATGCCGTTATTTTTTAACTTAATCTCCACTACGTTTAACTTATTGTTGGAGGCAATCCTGAATGGAAAGAGAGGGAGGTACTGATGAGACTTGGTCACTAATTCCCAGTGTACTTAAACCAAATATGTATAGAAATGGATTTTTATATTTTGTATCCCGCCCACCTCATTGTGAATATATCATGTACGACTTGGTCAACAATGATCACTCACCTAACTCTATAATTTTTATTTCGTGACCCTGAGAATCTTGGCCAAAGATGATCACTCTCCACCAATTTTATGCTTTCATAAATACCTAATACAATATAGAGTGTACATCATGCATAGTTACAACGATATTATTTTATAACTCGCATTCTTTTTTTCACATTTGTAAGTATTTTTCATTGTTGTTGACTGTACTAATATCAGTTACTATCAAAACCTCAGATTAGCTACTTTGGGAGTTCTGCAATTCCAGCTTCCTTGGTGTCCCTTTTATTCAGAATTATCCTCAAAATCTCACCTCCAAGCTACTCTAGGAATCCATAGCACATGAATTGTTCTCTTCTCCTATTAGCAGGTCAATAGACATGCATGCAACACCTTCCCACTCCAGCTTCTTTATCCATTTTTCCACAGTTTTCCATAAATTTTCTACAATCACAGTACTCTTCACAACCTTGAATACCACATGTTTAATTGCCATGCTAGAGTGGGTTCCTATTGTGTCTATCATGGATTCTTGGCACAAACCTTATCATAGATCAGAACTGAAGTACTGCAATTTTGGCATCCAACTTGCAATATCAAGCACACTTGCAATTTTTTCATGAATGTCTCCTTGACACAAATTCTTCCTGCAGTGCCACACTTCAAAACTCCAGATCAATGTAGCTGGTGTTTCAGTTTTGCATCATGACTTTTAAACTTACCATTTCTCTCCTGGGCCTATGATTGTCCAATTTTGTGCCTGAAAAAAATACCTTGCCATCTATGTTTCCCACTATGCATGTTGTTTGTTGATTAATTTCTGAGTTAGGATTGTCCAATATCTTCAGATATTGTAATGGAAGCTAGCAAAAGCTATTCACAACAAACATGTCAACTTTTCCAAGGAGTGTCACATGATTTTCTTTTCCAGTTGGTAAGTATTGTCCATTTATGGTAAGAGACCCTATTTTTTGTCTTTGCTAGTGGGCTTCAATACAACAACTTTGAGGAAAAAATAACCTAGTAGTCACTCTATGCTTGGAAGGTTTCAGAGATGAAGGAAGATTACTTCCCCCCAAAGGAAGATGTCATTTTAATGAATGAAGCACCCATAGATTTTTATGTGTTAGTGTCTGGTGCTGTGGTAGGTATCTTTCAAAACGTTACAGAGTCCAAAATTTCAAAACTTTTAGGTGGTTCAATTTATTTCTTTTGCCCAATGTGTCTTCAAACAGAGAACTGCAAAAGAGAGTTGTAAATGTTGATGTGGCGCTAGAATAACATTGAAATTTTGTTTCATTTTGCAGGACATACTAGCAGACAAAGACAAGGGTGAAACAAAGCAGGCAAGCTAATTTTTTTTTAAAGGAAAGTGATTATTCATGCTCTTAGTATCTTCTTGTTAGGAGATTCATTACATAATAAGCATGAATATTAGAATGTTTGCATTTAATTTACAAATAAATTTGGAACAACCATTTGTTTCACTATATGTTTTAGTCACATTGGAAAATTTGAAGTATAGAAATGACATGTCTCATCCCAAATGACTTGTTTGTTTTACCCCAGGCATTAGTAGCACATACATTACTTTGAAATCACAAAACTAAGTCACTTGGTTTCTTTACTGTAAAATTGTCTCCTGCTACATTCCAAACTCTTGGGCAGTCCCAACATTACAATTCATAATGCTCATAATCAATGTTGCATTAAAAAATAAATGATAAGTCAAAGAGTGTTTCAATTTTATTACGAAGTAGATTTTATGCACATGTTTATTTTCATTAGGATTTATTCAATGAACCATCAAGTTCCAGTGATTTCTACAGGAGCCCGAGGCTGCATCCAGATATTTTTATGGGATAAGGCTGGCTGATCTAAACCTATTGGAGAATTCAATAGTTCAAACTATATTTGATTTTCTTAGGCCAAAGGATTTGACAAATCCCGTCCATCCATAAGGTTGCAACATCCTACACCCCCACAATTCTGCATTTGGAGGATCTACAGAGGTATGAATATCTAAACTAGTTAAAACTAATTTATAAATACGAGATCCTTGATTGCTTATATATAAGTATGTGCATGGTTATCCAACTTGAGTTTCCAGCTAACAATCTTAACTAGACTCGTAAAGTAGCATGAGGTTTTGTATCAACAGTTTGTTGATGCCTGCACCTTGAGTGTCGCATTGCAATTCATGATCTTAGAAAAAATGAGCAAAATCTACTACATTGCAATTCATGATCTTAGGGAAAATGGGAAAATTCCGCTACACGTATTTAACGAGTATGTATAGAGAAGCAATTCTAGATTTCATGTTAGAGAATAGAGTACAGAACATGTGGACTCATATGGATGCATCTGTCTTCTTGGTACTCTTAACAAGAATTTTATATGATCACACAAATATATCAATATAATTGAGCATAGAGTTTTATTTCCTAATTTATTATAGAAAACTATAACAAAGGGAATGGAGATACTTATCTCTCCTCATACGTATTGCGAAAAAATGCAATTAAATTACTTACAATATACATGAAGAATGGTGAACATTCTCTTTAGCCAATTGAAAGAATTTCAACATATTTTAAAACCATTTTGTAGTCAAGAGGTTATAAAAAATACCCACAGTAAAACAAAACTAAACCGCCTATTTCCTCAATCCAATTTCAACATGGTATCAAAGTTATTTATGTGATTGTGATTCTTAGGAATTTGTAACGTAGGGAGAAAGGTATAGAAATCAGAGGAATTCAAATTATTTTTTAGATTTGGGAGTTTGTGCAGACAACCTCAGGTGTGAGGACAGATTGGATGGAGAAAGGAATAACAATCATTCTATCAAAAGAAATTCAAACTATTTTTTAGATTAGGGAGTTTGTGCAGCTAGCCTCAGGTATGAAGACAGATTGGATGGTGCCTCAAATTTATTGTGGTGAAAGGTGAGGGTTACATTTGTACTAGAAGAGAATAATCTCAAGGATATTGTGACTCTGGTTATAGATCTATAGCAGTTGACAACTCATGATGAAAGGGAAGTGAAAGCTAAATGGATGATTATGGATGATGCTATATTGGATCATTGGATCCATTGTATATCCAAGAAAAAGATGGTGAATGAGATGTTTGATGGCTTAGTTTTTCTACCCCAAATGGTTTATCCCTGGGAGATTAGGATTTTTTGATAGAACGCCAGGGATTAATTGAACTAGTTGTTGTAGATGTTGCTGGGCACTTGGCTAATTTCATGCCCACAGGCGTATTATTCAGTTCCTCCTGGGTAAGGCTCACTAGGGACACTATCCACCAAAGTGGACAAGCATCCAGTAGGTTTCCCTGCAAAGTATTCCTTGGAAAAAGAATCCCCGAGGGGTTAGTTCATGCGTAGATTTTTATATTTGGTAACACATAAGTTTAGGTTTAAGGGTAGATGGCACAAATTCTATACCCAAATTCGCAAGGGGCTTTGATTGTGAATGCATCTGATATGGATTGATGATTCTCAGGAAATAAACTCTGAAAACCATGTCAGCTAGGGAAGTCGTGTAATTGCAAACAATATAAAGTGCAGAAAATATGGTAGCTTATTTGTATGATTAAAGAAGAGTCTTGGTTCTTTTCCCCCTGTATTATGTTATTGACAAGTTTGCAACTAGTTCATACAGCCATGTCAACTAAGGAAGTCGTGCAATTGCAAGCAGTATAAAGTGCAGTAAATATGGTAGCCTATTTGCCTGATTAAAGAAGATTCTTGGATCTTGCCCCCCTGTACTATATTTTTGACAAGTTTGCAACATGTTCATATTGAAGTTCGCATTTGTTGAACTACATTCTGTTAAGGATATGCTTCAAATACTATCAGATCTAAGTTATGCATTGTGTTCAAAATTTGCATCTACTGGATAGCTTGCTCCAAAGGATGGGTATTTGCTTTCTCCCATCAAATAGCTTTGGATTTGAGGTAGATAAAGTGCTTATTTCTTATGATTCTAATGAGTTGTGGCACCTGTGGTAGTGTTCTTAGTAACTTGGAGGGAGGAAGGGGTTATGGTCATATCTTCCATGTTCTGTTGGACTTCAAAGGATCGAATAGTTTTGAGCTTGGACTTCAAAGGAATGGGTAGTTTTGAGTGGATAAATATTATTTGTTCTTAATTCAGACATGTTACAATCTTTTCTTGATTCTGCTAAGAAATCTAGTTTGAAAGAAGATTTTGATTTGGAGAAGACACAACAATATAGTTTGAAAGAGGGTTTTCTTTTGAGAAATACACAGGTGGTTTTTTATCGCCTCCAGAATGAGAACAACATTGTTAATTAGGACAAAGAGGAAATTCTATTCAAATGAAATTTTAATCATTGATATCAAATACTTTGACTCTTCCAATACTTGGGAGATTTGAGGCACGAAACTTTCCAAGAAAAAATGCTTCCAACTCAATTATTTCAGTGCCCTGTTCTCAAGACTCCAGATCAGTACTCGATTCTCAAGACCAGAGAAGAATATCTGACTCAACTATTTCTGGACATGCTGTTTTAAGCTTGTTTGTGTAAGTTAACACCAATAATTTCATTTTGTAGTTCACTATGCTGGATGCCTTTCATATCTACTCGCTGCTAGATATCATGATCCAAGTAGGACATGGATTGGTGCTGCATTTCCATATTTTATGAAACAAAGCCTTTGGATTCTCTATATTACTGCAATCTATTTTTCCATTACGATTCTGACCATTTTTGGATATGGAGACCCGCATGCTGAAAATACGAGAGAAATGATATTTGAAATCGTTTACATGTTATATAATTTGGGTTTGACTGCATACATGATAGGAAACATGACAAATTTAATTGTACATGGCACAAGCCGGACCATGAAATTTGTAAGGAATATATTTTTAATAGATTTGTGTATAGAAAAGTTATGCCTACATATTCTCTCTTTTCAATGCAAAAATGCTACGTCATATGAGAATTTGACTTTCATTTTGATTACAGAGGGACACAATTTAGGCAACTTAAAGATTTTCTTTTAGGAATTGGCTGCCACTACAATTGCAAGATCAAATGTTGTCACGTATATGCTTGAAATCTAGGACAGAGGGATTACAACAAGAAGAAACATTAAATGATCTGCCAAAGGCCACCATCCGTGCAAGCATTGCAAACATCTAGTTTTTTCCTATTGTTGATAAAGTGTATCCTTTCCAAGGAGTGTCACATGATTTTATTTTCCAGCTGGTAAGTACTACCTAATTATGGTAAAGATACCTTATTTTTTGTTCATGAACTCTCCATATTTGGTATAAAATGTGTACTGTATTTGAAACTTCAATTTGCCATTAAATTAATGGGACATGAATTCCCACAAAGGAGTTCAAAAATGTGCAATTAAGTTGAGCTTTCATCTTGTCATTCAATTGATGGACAATGAATATTAAATATAAGATGAATATATAGGAGTAGCATGTGAGTGTCAATTTTATAAAGAAGATTCTTTTTAATATTAATAAAAATATAGATAGTTAGTTTCATTTTAAAGGGTTATAAATATGAGTTATAAATACAAGGCTTAAAAGGTTGTAAATTTTTGAAGTGTTGTAAATATGAGTTATTAATTGTTTTTACTCAAAACCTGATAAATAGCAATTTAGCAATTTCTTCTTAATTGAGTGACTCAAATTCATGTTTCTTTAGGTTGAAGGTAAAGCCACTAAAGTGGAAAAAATTGTGATGCCAATAATTACAGGGATTGTCATCATGGGGTGATAAGAAATTTAATATTCCAAGAGGAGGAGGTAGTAGTAGTTTCTAAATAGATTAGCAATGCAACAACATAAATGTTTGCAACAAATTTAGAGAGATCCACCTTGTTGAGTAATGCACACACTACATGGATAATGGATTTCCACACTTTATGCCTTACGGCGTTTTCTGCCTTATGGCTTTTTCTTTGCAACATCTGGTGCAAATGCTAGTATCCTTCTTATGGACACAATTTTGGCCCATTCTCAATAAGTGATCTCAAGGGTCGGACTTAGTTTACCTTACCACATACTTGACTTATTTTACAACTCGACTGCTATCCTGTGGGTCCAGCTAGGGCAAGTCAGGTAAGGGAAGAGTTATTTCCCCTTGGCACGTTGCAAATGATACTAGGCATTTCAAGCCATCGTGATTATTAACCTTTACAAATCGAATTCTGAATCCAATGCACACATAAAAACATTCTAATTTATAATATTTAATAACATTATAATTATTAAATTATAAAGAAATTATAATTAAAATATCTATTAATATCATAATAATAAAATTAAACAATAACATTAATGAACAATACATTATTAATTATTTATAATATTAAAAATAAATAAAATATTAATAATTTTAAACACATTAATAATATTAACCTTTTCTTATAAATTTAATTATAAGTAATTTAAAATGGAGAATATTCGTTAACATTGAAATATTACTTTAACTATATTTACACTAATATATTAACGTTACTATTAATATTAATGCTTATAAATAAGTAACTTTAATCAATTTATATATAATAAAATCATTTTAATAATTATCATAATTGCTTTATAATAATTATTAATTAAATGTTATATATATGATATTTTAATGGATTGAAATATTAATTATACACATTCATATATTAATTTAAACATTTATGTAAAAATGTTTAATAACAATAAATATTAGTTAAAAATATTTAAACTATTATATTAATATTAATAGGGTATTTCAAATGCCGTTATTATTATTAAATAATATTAATATTAAGTTAATCGTGGCATAAAGTTTTTTATTTTTTATTTTTTTATTTTAGGATTTATAATATTGATCTTAGTGTTTATACACTTTGAGTTTATAATATTGGTGAGACTCGCTGATCAATAAATCAAAGGATTTGTGAGCATGGACGGTCTGGCTCTTCGGTTTTGGCAGAACATGCAAAAAAGACCAATCATCACATCTACATAGAAAAGTCTAGGGTCATTGTTAAGATTGACCATTTTCATCATCGTAAATTTAGAGAAGCCTTAGAAATTGAAAAATGGCTCGTTAATCTGAACAAAGATGATGGTTGGAGTATTAGCAAGTCTTGGATCCATGCTCTTTCTTTTTAAAGTTTTTTCATGTTTTCTTGTTTTTCTTCTTATTTTTTTCCATATATATATATATATATATATATATATATATTAAATTTATTTATTATTTATTTTTAAATTATACTTGAGCAATAATATTTAATAATATTATTATTATTTTTATTACTATCTCTTAGTAATAGTATTTTCTAATTATTTGGAAGAATAAGTATTTGTTAATACCATCTTTAACAACATTGTTTATAATTATTTATTAGAATACTAATCCCTATTAATAGTATCATATATAATAATATTTTTAGTTTAATAACTTTATAAAATTGATCTTAATTGTAATACTAATAGAATTTAATTTAATAATTATTAATAATTAATACTCAAATTGAGATTCCTACTCTATATTCCCAAAGTTTTTTTTTAACAATAATATTATATAATATTATATAATTTTATTACTATTATTTCTTTTGAATATTTCGTTAGAATTCTAATCTTATTTCATATAATATTATAAATAAATTGAATTTATTTGTTATATTAAGATTTTTAATTTAATTTAAAAATATTAATTAATAATTCAAATTCTTTTTGGTTTCTTTTTTTGGTCAAATATTAATTATTAATTTCAGTTTTTTAGTCAAACTAATTGTTATTTTCTAACAGCGAGTTAACTTCTCTCTACATCTCTTTATTTGATTGCCTAGATTTGATTCCTCATCTTGTCCTGAGGATGAACCACATTGGTTGGTTCGAAACACGTCGACGAGATTATCTCCTATGTGATTTTTACCAAAAGATGTTGTTATAATGAATATGGATCACATAAGTCTAAATTCAAAAATTATAACGCTGTGTGGGAGGGACATTGCGATTAAGGTTAATCATTTCAAGAAGGCACGTTTGCACATCTCAAACATGAAATCAGATCTAGTGTTCCTAAAGAGATGTAGAGACTCATCCATTATTCCTTCCCTCGCCAAGATTAAGCATCAACTTAATAATTTTAAGGATAATAAGATATTTTTCGTTGCTAGCCTTACGCTGATTCGTTTTGAGATTTCCAGGGTTAGAAAATCTTTGGATCTTGTTTCCAGAAGATTGCTCTCTCTAATTTAATTTATGCTCCTCTTTGGGCGAGGATAGATATTTGGAATAGGAAACAATCTTCGAAGTTTCTCAAGCTATCCAGATATTCCTCTGGTTATGGGAGTTCTCCTATCCCCTCCATTATCCAATTAATTATTTCTCCTATCCCCTCCAGCAGCAGAGTAAGTGAAGATCAGAGCTCCGCTCTACGCCCTTGGGTTATTGACTTCTCTTCCTTCAGATTTGAACATGTAAGCCCAAGCAATCGATGTCCCCGATTGTCATTATTTGATTGTTGATCCTGTTGAAGATTCTTCAAACGGGGCTCTATCATGGTCTTCTCAGCGGATTATTCCTCACGGTTCAGTCTCTACTAGTAATTCCTCTTGCTCAATTCTTAAAGGTTTAGGTGTTTCTTCAAAATCAGACCCATTAAGCCTACTTTCCTCTAGCTCGACCTCATCCATCACGTTCACGGGGATGATGCCATGTCATCTTATAATCTGGTTAACTCGGAATGTCTGAGCATTGATTTCCCGCGTGTCCCAATTTCAATTCCATTGGACGATCAACCCTCCTATGATAATTTCGTCCTTTTTTGGATCAAAATCTAGTTACAGATTGCTCGGAAATTGCCATAGTGGAAGGTCAACCCTCCTCATCAATCGGATTGAGAAAATCCCCCAACGTCGATTCTGTTTCCTGGTCCATTATGTGTCCAAGTGTCTCGTACAGAGCTTGTATCCCTCTGGTTCATGCGAGTGATTCCTCTTCCCAACCTGGTCTACCCCCATTCATTGGTGATCAGTTGTTTAGTTTCCCTTCGGTCCTCCCAGATCCTTCCTCTTCCAATCCGGATCTGCTCCTGATCCAAATTGGATCCTAAAACACTCTTTGAGTTTTCATGATTGTTTCAAATTATGCTAAAAGATTCAAGTCATAGAAAAATCAAAGCTATGAGAAGGAATCCTCGTAACAGTGGCAGTTGTGGCTAGAGCGGAGCAACGAGGACCCTTGGTCGAGCACGCAGACTGTTGGCCCATGGTAACGCGCTGGCGCAAACTGGCAAAACCAGAGGCCAAATCAAGAAACGGGGGTGGTTTTTGATATGCGATTAGTGCTAAAGTGCTAATCGCGTATCGCAGGGTGTCCCCCTCAATGAAGTAAAGCTCCGAAGCGCCTGAACCTGAAATCACTATAAAATTTGGAAAAATAACTTATTCAGTTCCATAGTGCGGTATTCCACAAACCGGTAGGACATTGGAAGGCCTCGAGGCAGTAAGCAGTTTTGACTGAGTCCCGCTCGATGCCACACATCGAGCGACACTTGTCTAGCAGATGAGAGAGAAAACTACCTGCATTGGATGGGTAAACATCATGCGACTTGTCCGCCCGATATGAAGGATGACCATAGGATCTGGGGGGCCCAGATCAACGGTGAAGATGTGTCCCGATGACTAACCAGATTTGACAGGTCAAAAAGCAAGATGACAGGGGATTTGAAGTCTGATGTGGATGATGAGTTGGCAAACGATTCATGATTCATGGGTGATCTTGAAGCAAACAGAATTAACGACCATTCAAAAATGATTCAAGGAATTTGACACCTAGTTCATTAGGAAAGAGGTGGCCACCTCTCTAAGAGGCGTTACCCAGTGATGATGACGCAGAGCAGGGGAATTCAAACAAACAGAGATAAGGAAACCAGAAGGTCGGGAAGCGAAAATGAACAGTCAAAAGAACAGACTGGCTTTAAAGCCATAACTTGACAGAAGCAGAAGAAAAACAGAGAGGTAGACAAGAGTTAGCTAGATGCAGGAAGCTAATAACAGAGAACAGATAGTAGAAGTCGAGTTGACCTGAAGACAGCATCGAGCCAGATAGAGGCAGAGAGAGTCAGAGAGTCTGTGTACTCCATTGAAGGCTTGAGAGGTTCAATAAAACTCCTCGGCATAGGCCTGTCATGCTACTGTGACCCTCAAAGGTCGAGTTTTAGTAAGGAGAGTCTGTCCACTCCATTCCTACTGACTTCATTCTGTTTGGTGAGTCTCGAATCGAGCTCACTGTTGTAAAAACTATGCATGAAAACATAATAGAGAGGCCACCACTAAAAGGCTAGACCAAGAGACGTAGCCCAGGAGCATTGGGTGAACTCCTTATTAAACTTGTTTTGTTTACACGTTTGACTGTTATGTTTTCTCTGATTTCCTCAGTGTCTATGTAATCCAGAAATCTTATTGATCTGTTATATAAGTAACATAGGCACATCCATGCACATGAGTCTATAATACCTTTAATTCTTTGTCCTGGATAAATTCTAGATTAAGTGGTATCAGAGCTCTAGGTTACTAAGGTTAGACAAGCTTGTGCTGGATTTTGTTGTTGAATGCTAACTAGATCAAAGCTTAAATTAGGAGAAGGAGAGTTGATTGAAAGTAACCTAAAAATTGGAAGAGTCTATTCTAAGAGGAAAATGTCAGAAGAAAATCCCTTAGAATCAGACCCCCAGTTCATGGATAGTTTTATGACCATGAGACCCATGGTGGAGGAAATGTATAGGGAATTTAAGAAAAATAGAGATGGAGATTCATCAAACTCCAAACAAGACAAAGGAGTAAAAGAATATCTCCTCCATGACCACTCTAAAGGCAAAGGGAAAGAAGAAAAATTTCTCACACCTCCTAATAGCCCTGGAAATAAAAAGAAGACATCTTTGATTAAATTAGATGTTAAATTTGATTTACCAATATATGATGGATAGTTGAATGCAGAGAAGCTGGATAATTGGATCAGACAGATTGATGTTTATTGCAGAATGCAGAGCATTGACTCAAACAAGAGTAAGATTCAGTTGGCCAACCTACACCTTGGAGGCACTGTCTGGGTATGGTGGGAAGGCAGGCACAAGCTAACATGAAGAAACATGGTAAGATTCTTTTTGTCTGAAGTGAATTTGTTTCTGCAATTAAAAATCAATTCTATCCACTAGCCTACATGCAGTAAGCCATGATGAGCTGGCAAACTCTTTGACAACTAAAAGGGCAAAGTGTACAAGGTTACACCCAAGAATTTAGGAAAAGAGCTTTGATTCTAGGAATTTCTTTAGACTCACCTGAGACTCTGTTGAAGTATATAGGTGGTATACACAGGTACATGAAGCACACTATCCTCATGTTTAATCCCACTAGCATAGATGAGGTATCCGTTTAGGCTACGCATCTAGAAGCTAGAGGTAAGAATGGGAACCCAGAAGTTGGGGGATCATCCAAACCCACTACAAGCAAAAATAAGGAGAAAAGAAAACATAAACGGAAAGAGAGGAAGACAAACACTGTATAGAAAAGAAAGTCTTCATGCACTCACTATAAGAAGGATGGGCATGATGATGAGCACTGATGGATTCTACATCCGGAGCTAAAACCTAAGAAATTCGAGGGTAAGAAGAAGAAGACTGCTGCAGCTATTTAAAAGGATTTGGGGTCAGACTCAGGAGATGAAGCAACAATCGCAGCCACAGGTATAAAAGGTAAAAATTCTGAAGCATCTACTAGTAATTCTACACAATATACTGATAATGAAGAAAATGAGAGAGAAATACATGAGCTTTTTCATATTCGAGTTAATTCCAATCATCAAAAAATTGATACTTTGTTTGATAGTGTATCACAAGTAAATTTAATTTCTGAAGCAATTGTAAGGAAGTTGGGATTACTAACCACACCTCATAAGAAACCATATCCATTAGGTTGGTTATGTGGTAAAGCAAAGCTACAAGTGACTACAAAATGTAAACTTAAGTTTTCTTTTGGGTCAACATTTGTAGATGAGGTTGAGTTAGATATAGTTCCTTTGGATATATGTGGAATTGTTTTAGGAAGTCCTTACTTGTATGATAGAAAAGCTATTTTCTATAGAGCTGAGAACAAGTATCTACTCGTTAAAGATGTAATCAAATATATTGTAAGAGATCATAAGCTCAAGAATAATTATACTCTCATAAACTTAGGGCAGATGAAACAAATTGTAAATTCATGCAAACAATTTTTACTGATGGTTGTAAAGGAAAAGAAACCTGATAAAACCATTGTATTTGAGGGCTGTGATGCTAAACAACAAGCTGATTTAGAAAAAGTTGTTTCTAAATATGATATATTGTTTCAAGAACCTAAAGGTCTGCCACCAAAAAAGGAAATAGTGCATGATATTAATTTGCAGCAAGATGCTCCATTGCCTAACATCGGAATGTACATGTTGTCTGCTTTAGAGAATGAAGAAATCAAGAAGTAGTTACAGGAGCTGCTCGAGAAGGGGTTCATCAAACCTAGCACATCACCATGTGGGTCTCCAATTGTTTTGGTGAAAAAGAAAGATGGCTCATGGAGAATGTGCATTGATTACCGAGCACTAAATAAGATAGCGATAAAAAATCATTATCCCCTTCCTCGCATAGATGATCTATTAGATCAGTTGAAAGAAGTTGTTTATTTTTCCAAGTTAGACTTGCATAGTGGCTATCATTAGGTCAGAGTTGTAGAGCAAGATGCATGGAAGACTGCTTTCAAAACAAAGCAGGGATTATATGAGTGGCTGGTTATGCCTTTTGGCTTAACTAATGCTCCTGCTACTTTCATGAGAGTAATGAATGATGAACTCAGATCTTTTCTTGATGATTTTGTTATTGTATATCTGGATGACATTCTTATATTAAGAAAAACGTGGGAAGAACATTTAAAGCATGTTAAGCAGACGCTAGATGTTTTGAAAAGAGAAAATATTTATGTTAAACTCTCAAAATGTGAATTTGGCAAAACATATTTGAATTATTTGGGACATATAGTAGGGGGTGGTGAATTGAGGATAGATCCCTCTAAGGTTGAAGTCATTCTAAACTGTCCTAAACCCAAATCTGCTACAGAAGTTAGATGCTTCTTAGGAGCAGCACAATATTGGAGAAAGTTTATTTCTAACTTTTCCTTAATTGCAGCTCCCTTACATGCTTTAATAGGATTGAACAAGGAGTTTCAGTGGGGATGCAAATAACAGAAAGCCTTCAACACCTTGAAAGAAAAGATTAGTACAACACCAGTACTAGCACTGCCCGATATTCAAAGACCATTTGAGATTGAAACAGATGCCAGTGACTGTGCCATGGGAGCAGTGTTGATGCAGCACGGTAAACCCATATGTTATCATTCTGAGACATTTAATTCTGCAGTAGTTAACTATCCCCATATGATAAAGAATTGTATGCATTAGTACAAAGTGTGAAAAAGTGGAAACATTACTTAATGGGCAAAGAGACAGTTATACACACTGATCATCAACCACTTCAATATATACACTCCCAAACTAAGTTCCAGCAATCAAGACACTATAGATGGATGGGTTTTCTACAATAGTTTCATTTAGTCATCAGATATAAAAAGGGCATACACAATAAAGTTGTAGATATGTTATCTAGACTAATTATAAATGCATGTACTATAACTTAAGCATAATTCAGTATTGCATGAAAGCTACATTGAACAATATGCTCAAGATATAGATTTTAAAGATGTATATGCAACTTTAAGTCAAGGCAAACGAGTAGAAGAATTGGATTACCATGTTAAGGACCAACTCTTGTATAATTTTGGGAAGATATGCATTCCACAAACTGAAAGAGTAAAGTTAATTCGAGAAGCACACACTTCTCTAATATCAAGTCACTTTGGTGTAAGTAAAACAGTTGCACAGCTGCAAAGATTTTGTTATTGGCCAAAAATGAATGAGATGGTTTCCAGATATGTAAGAGGGTGTACCATGTGTGCTAAAAGCAAGCCCAACAATAGAAAACTAGGCTTGTACACTCCACTATCAGTTCCTTCTCATCCTTGGGAAAGTGTTTCCATGGACTTTATTGGAGGACTGCATAAATCTAGGAAAGGTCATGATTATTTATATGTTGTTGTGGATAGGTTCCGCAAAATGTGTATTTTAATACCTTGTAACAAACAAATTACCGTTGAATAAATTGCAAAGTTGCTCTTCAACATGTATGGGTTCATTTTGGATTACCCACTTCCATAATATCTAATCGAGATACCCGATTTGTTCGGAAATTTTGGTCAAGTTTGTGGGAATTGATGGACACCAGGCTGAAGAAGAGTACAACTTTTCATCCGCAAACAGATGGCCAAACCGAAGTGGTCAACAGGACAATGGTCCAGTTGCTCAGAGGCTATTGCAGCAAGCATCCCAAACTTTTGGATGAACATTTATATTATGTGCAACATGCTTACAACCTAGCTAAACATTCTTCTACCCAGAGATCTCCTTTAGAGACCTGTTTTTGTTTCACACCAAAGTCTCCCTTGGATTTAGTCTTTGGTAAAGACATAGTAGTTTATGGACACAGTGATGTGTACAAGGCAAGCAAGTTCATTGAACAAATCCAAGAGATTCACCAGGCAGTACAGGAACAACTGGAAAAGAGCCAAGCCAAGTACAAGGCAAGGCAAGGCATGACAAGCATCGGATGGAGCATAGTTTCCAAGTTGGTGATCAAGTCTAGCTGTATATCAGTAAAGACATAATGCAAGGTGAAGGTAAGAAGCTGAAGATAATAAGGTATGGACCTTTCAAGATACTTGAGAAGATTGGTGAGAATGTTTTTCACCTTGATCTACCAGCTTACATGCACATCTACTTAGTCATTAATGCAGACAACTTGAGATTATTTGAACCTTCATTAATCAAACATCTTGAAGAGCAGAGTCAATTGCCTTCTATTGATAATCTTTTGCTTGAATATCTTAATGAATTGTAGGAAGACACAGTTCTGGACAGGAAGGTAAGAACTACGTGCAGAGGGGATGTTGAATACATCAGGATTGGACTCAAAGGTTCAAAACCAAGTAGTGTGAAATGGATATAAATTGAGCAAGCGAGGAAGCAATACCCTCACTTGATTGATGCTTAAAAGAAAACCAAATTTTTGTGGTCCAAACGCTTTTTCAATGGGAAGGTCATGATCCAAATTGGATCCTAAAACACTCTCTAAGTTTTCATGACTGTTTCAAATTACGCTAAAAGATTCAAGTCTTAGAAAAATCAAAGCTATCAGAAGGAACTCTTGTAATAGTGGCAGTTGTGGCCAGAGTAGACCAACGAGGACCCTTGGTCAAGCGCGCAGATTGTTGTCCCTTTTAGGGATGTTTTAACTCAGTCAATCCCCTTTCAGTTTTGAACCTTTCCCTTTATTCGAATAGTAATATTAATAATAAATTTGAGTTTAATAATAATAATAATAATAATAATAATTATAATAATAATAACTATTTTTCTAGTCATATAAATAACATTAATTTATTCTTCCTCTTCTAGCAATAGGGTGGTTAATCTTTCCAAATTCTCTTTTGATCATCATGTTTTTAGTCTTTTGGAGAAAGGTTTAAACTTTGCCATAGCTCAGAGGAAAATCCCTATACATGATATTATATGTGACATTGAATTTGGGATAAGGGATTTACCAGAGGCTTCTAAAGATATTATTAGGCAGGATTGTGCGATTATCTTGAGAAAGGCTAAACCCCTTAAGGACAACCTTAACAAACTTGAGTTCGAAGCTCTCAAAGCCTTGAACAATAACAAGGACATAGTTTTTATAAAAGCTGACAAAGGAGGTGCAGATGTTATTCTTAACAAGGAGGATTACTGTGATAAGATGTTAGATCTCCTTTGTAATAGTGGGAGCTACAGAAATCTTGCTAAAAATCCCTTAAAAAATATTTTAAAAACAGTTGCGCTAGCCATAAAATCTAGTAGCACTATTAGCTCCCTCAGTAAGAAGCTTATTGAGAGCAACCCTCTCACTCCTGGGATTTATGGTCTTCCCAAGATTGATAAGGAAGGCCACCCCCTTCGCCCCATAGTCAACACTATAGGAGGGCCAACTTATCTTCTCACAAAATATCTTGCTAATAAGCTCAAACTTCTTTTTGGTCGCGCTGAGTCCTTTGTTAAAGATTCGTCCTCCTTTGTTAAAAATTTAAAGGGTATTAGAATTGGCCCAAATGATATGCTAGTTAGTTTCGATGTGGTCTCGTTATTCACTAATATCCCTATTAATGAGGCCATTGATGTTATTAATCGTATTACGGATCCTGATACTTTATTTTTAGTTAAAATTTGCCTCACCTCTACTTTCTTTAGTTTTAAGGGTGAATTTTATGAAAAAACCTGTGGTGTTGCTATGGGTTCATCCCTTTCCCCCAATTTTGCCAATCTCTTTATGGAGTTATTTGAATATAAAGCCTTGTCCTCTGCTCTATTCCAGCCGAAGTTGTGGAAAAGGTTTGTGGATGACACTTGTGTCATTTGGTCTCATGGCAAACAAAATTTGGAGTTTTTTTACCATAATCTTAATAATCAATCGAATTCCATAAAGTTCACCATGGAAGTTGAGGTTGATGGCAGCCTGCCTTTTCTTAACGTTCTCATTTCAAAAAAGGATGACAATTCTTTCTCTCATCGGGTTCTTCGGAAGAAAGCTCACACAGAGAACTATCTTCATGTTAATATCCATCATTTCCCTACTCAAAATCTAGGGGTTCTTAACACCTTAGCCACTCGGTCATTACGAGTTTTTGATGAAAATCACCTTGAAGATGAAAAGACCCACCTCCTTAAGGTCTTTAATAAGAATGGTTATAGCAAGTCCTAGGGTCTTAGAGATTTCCTTAATGTGGAAAGAGGTCCTAAGAATAGGATCGATCTTCTAGAGTTCATCTTCCCTTTATTCAGGGGACCACAGATAAAATCACTAGGATCTTGGAAAAAACATAATATTCCTTCTTCTTTTAGACCCCTTTGCACTATTCGAAGTTCACTTCGTTCGGTCAACGACCCAGTTAACCCCAAGGATGGGAAGGGTGTTTACATTATTTTGTGTTCCTATGGGGCTCCTTATATGGGTGAGACAAGTCGATCAATAAATCAAAGGATTTGTGAGCATGCTACAAACATCAAGCATGGAGGGTCTCGCTCCTCTGCTTTGGCAAAACATGCAGAAAAGACCAATCATCACATATGCATAGAATAGGTTAGGGTCATCGCTAGGATTGACCATTTTCATCATCGTAAATTTAGAGAGGCCTTAGATATTGAAAAAAGGCCCGTTAATTTGAACAGAGATGATGGCTGGAGTATCAACAGGTGTTGGATCACTGCTCTTTCTTCCTAAATTTTTTCGTATTTTCTAGTTTTTCTTCTTATTTTTTTCCTTCTTATTTTTTTGATATACATATATATAAATAATAATTTATCAATATATTTATAATAATATTATTATTATTACTTTTATTACTATCTCTTAGTAATAGTATTTCTAATTATTGGAAGAATAGATATTTGTTAATATCATTTTAACATTGTTTATAATTATTTATTAGAATACTAATCTTTATTAATAATATCACACATAATAATATTTTTTAGTTTAATAACTTCTTTAAAATTGATCTTAATTGTAATACTGATAGAATTTAATTTCATAATATTATTAATAATTAATATTCAATTTGGGATTCCTGCTCTATATGTTAGGATATTCTGACACATAGGAAATAGATAAGTATAACTTGGTCTAGTGTAGAGTTAGGTAAAGTGTGTTTCTTTACTATGTACATTTGTAACTTACAATCCAACAGTCATGATATGTTCTAGACATGAAGTGATCTGACGATTCATTCTCTCCTTGGTATTACCGACACTTGATCCGTGGCTTAACCCCCAATTGGTCCATGATCTCTATTTAAAGAGCATGGAGGGTCATTTGTAGGGCGACCGTTGATGAGAGAAGCTTATGTAAATTTTCATTCTTTTATTAATAAATTGCCTGAAATGGTCATGTTGGCTCATGCCGTGATCTGTTTCCCTCTTTGAGGGTTTTAACCACGTCAAGAATACTGGCATATTGATCTGTGATCTATTTGTGAGCGTTATCCTCTGGTGTTATATCATAGAAACTTACCTAGTAAATTCCTACATGGTACCAGAGCTATTTGAGGGCCACGTCTGTTGGTGATCCACATCCGAAGTCGGTAGAACTGCATCCGACTATCGTGTCCTAGATCTATTATTTCCGACCACTTTCAGGCCGAGAGGATTTCTCTATTGTGTTTGGAGCATCTGTTCTAGTGAGGAACCCCTTTCGTTTCACGCGAAAAGGTTTCCGTTAAGCATAGCTACATCATTTTTAAGATCTAGAGGTATACAATCTTTATTTACAGTTTTACTTATTCATCTCTCTGTTTATTTCGGTTTATTTAGGTCTCTGTTTTTTATTACCGGATCTATACCTTTCATTTCTGCATATTCTCTTTGCCACGCGACTTTGTGCAATCTGGGAAAATTAGAAACTGAAAGGAAGGATTTTTCTCATGCGTATGCTCTTTTCTGCCGCGCCTTAGTGTGATCTCGGAAAATCAGAAACATTGAGGAAAATATTTAGGTTCTGGCGAAAGCTAACTTCAAACCATAGGGTTTGGTTTTTTTTGTATGTCCACGTTGAGTTGTGTGGTTTTTTGGTTTGCATGAAAAAAAAAGTTTTTCCAAGTAAAGAGGCACCCCAAAGCTTCAATGACAAAAAAAAAACCCTTCCTCTTTTCCAAAAATGACTCACCTTTTAAACTAGCTCACTTGGTTCAAACTTACTTTATGAGAATAGAGGTCTTGAGTTCAAGTCTTTCTTTTTGTTGAGTTACCTTTTCAAAAATCACATGTAACTTATGTTTTAAATTTACTTTATGTAAAAATGTTCTCACCCATTTCAAAAAAGTGAGTCACTTATAATTCTAAAGTCTCTTTATCTTTTATTTAAGTTGGGCATATCATAAAGTACCATTGTAAAAGTGACTTTCACCTATTTATAAAAGTGGGTCGCATAACTTTTTTTTTAAGTGAGCTAATTAGATTGAGTCTGGAAAGGGGGGTAACTTTTTTTTTTAAATATAACATTATCATTCACTTCTGCACATTCACGCACTTTTTCGGCATCGTCAACACCTTTTATTCAAAAAGTTGTAACTTCTTCATCCGGAAGCTGTTTTCAGAGACATTTTTTTCAATCGGCATAATTTTTCGAGATCTTTCCATTGGAACACTTATTTTCAGCATCTACAACTTTAGTTTATGTTTAAAATGGAAATTCCATGCCAATTTATTCTTGATAGCACCGACTACTTCCAATGGTGGTCCTACATTGTGTATTTACTTAGAAGTAAAGGTCTTTATAGAATAGCCTCAGGCCAAGAAACTAAACCTAAAGATGAAGATAAGGTAGCCAAATGGGAAAATAGGCAATATGAAGCACGTGGGTTGATAGGATGTCTATTTCTCCAGACCTTAGATTCCATATCGCAAAACTTGATACCCCTAATGAAGCAATGAAACAACTCACTAAAGTTTTTGGAATTAAAAATGAAATTAGAGCCCATCAACTCGAAAATGAGTTGCTTACGTTGAACCCAAATAATTCTTCTTCCATTGAATATTTTTTGTCCAAGTTCAAGACCCTTAGACTTCTCTTGGAAGGTGTTAAGGTTAAGAAAGATGATGGTAGCCTTATTTATTCCATTTTTATTAAGTTGGGACCAACCTACTCTGTATTTGTTTCCACCTTCCATTCTACTAGAGAAGTCTTCATTTCTCAAGGACAAGACTACAAGTCCTCCTCTTTTGATGCCTTTTGTGATTCTTTAATAAGAGAACAAGTAAAACTCTTACATATTGGTCTTCTTAATCTTGGAAACTCTTCTAAGAAAGCCTTATCCACTCAGCAACACTTAAATTCAAAGAGTCCTAATAAGTAGTATCCTAAAAAGAATGGTCCTAAACCAAACAAGGGTCTTAAGTAATTTCAGTCTCATAATGAAAAATCATTTCAACAAAATGATAAGGCAAATAAAAACAAAGGGAAGAAGAATGATAGACATTGCCACTTTTGTAATCGAGATGGCCACTTAGAATCCAAATACTTTAAGAAGATGGAAGCCTCGGAAGTAGCAATGAAGAAGCATAATATCTATTTGGAGCATTCTTCAACTTCAACTTCATCTTCAAGAATAACACTTTTTGCATGTGGTTGTCAAGCATCTCAGTCTGGTTATGCACTAAATGTATCTTCTTCTTTTCATTCTCATGAGTGGCTCATTGATCCTGGAGCTTCTTATCACATGGCCAAAAACAAAGCCATGTTTTCTTCTTTAAATGATTGTAACACCAAAAATATATATATGTTGGTGATGATAGATCTCTTAGTGTTGTAGGGATTGGAACTGTTCATCTAAACAATGGTCAATTTAATGATGTATTATGTGTTCCAACCTTATCCTGCAACCTTTTATCTGTATATCAGATAACACATTTAGGGGAAGGTAAAATCGTTGAATTTTCACCTCGTGATGTTGTAATTAAGGACCTAAGAGATCCTAGATATATTTTAGCTACTGGAATCACTGATGATTCTACAAGGTTGTATAGGTTTAACAACTTTGGTTCATCAACTCTTCCCTCGGTATTTGTTGCTCATAATGATGAAGTGAGAAAACTTTGGCATGAGCGATTTGGTCACTTAAACTATCGCTCCCTTCAAAATATATGTAAACAAAATATGGTGACAGGTCTTCCTATGGTATCTTGCAGAGATGGTGTTTGTTCTGGATGCCTACTTGGAAAAAATCATCGGGATAGTTTTGAAAATTGTGCCTCTTGGCACGCCTTAATGCCTTTACAGCTTGTGCATAGTGATTTATGTGGTCCACTTCTAGTTGTTTCATTCTCTGGCTACAAGTGTTTATTAACTTTCATTGATGATTTCTCCAGACGCACTTTGGTATACTTCTTAAAACTCAAGAGTGAAGTATCTAACATTTTCTTGGCCTTTAAGGTCTTTGTTGAGAAACAATCTGGACATCAAATTCTTAAGCTAAGATATGATAATGGTGGTGAATATGTTAAAAACAAATTCATCAACTTTTGCATTGAGCATGGAATTCAAATGCAACATACTTTTTGATATACTCCACAACAAAATGGTGTATTTAAAAGGAAGAATTGCACCTTAAAGGAAATGGCTAATTGTATGCTTCAATCTAAAGGACTTAGTCTTAATTTTTGGAAAGAAGAAATTAACTGTGCAAATTACATAATAAATCACATTCCTACTAGGGTTTTAAAGAATATCACTCCAGAAGAAGCATGGAGCTCAATTAAACCAGATGTAAGTCACTTCCGTATTTTTGGAAGTGAAGGATGGGCCCATATTCTAGATGAGAAACATAAAGCTTTAGAACCTAAGAGTGAAAAATGTATTTTTGTTGGATATTTTGAAGATGTCAAAGGATATAGAATTATTCCACTTATGTCCAAAAATGTTATCATTAGAAGAGATGTAAAGTTTGTTGAAAATATATCGGCCTACAAGCCTAGTTCGACGGATGTGCCACCTCTCTCTATCCCTTCTACTTTTGAAACTATTTCTTCTTTAGATGATGATAGCAAGAATGAAAATCCTCCCCCACCTTCTTGGGATCCTCCTTCAGCTCCTGAACTTCCAAAATGCGTCCGTGCTACTCGGGATGCAGCAAGTGCTCTTGCAGGTGATCCTACAGATCAACGATCTACATGTTCTCAGTTTGATAGAGCCTCTTCTTTAATGGCTCAAGCTTCAGCGAATTATGATCCTGACACCTTTGTAGAAGCTTCAGGCCATCCAAATTGGGATGCAACTATGAATGAAGAATATCGTTCATTATAGCAGATAGCAAAACCGATTACACGAGGTAACCACACTGAAATGTAACATGATGACGAGATTGCTGCGTTGCAAATCAACGGAGGTAAGGGATCTGCCTACGTATGATGGGGTAAGTGAGGTGAATGAATTCCTTAACATATTTGAAAGAGAAGTGTCAGAATAGAAATGTTTCAAAGCTTTGAAAAGGGTATTGCGTGCTATGCCTGCGAGGTGGTGGGGTACGCACCAAAGAAGCTTTGAGGATTGGCGCGAATGAAGGAGGATGATGTGCATGCAGATTGGGAAGCCTCAGATGCGATTAACAGACAAGATTTCTGGACGAAACGGTTCGCGCGCCCACCTGTCCAGGTGGATGCAGGGATATGGTACGAACCCTGCGTGGATGCACACAGTCCTCACGTTGGGAGACATGGTCAATAAGCATGTGCGAGCAAGGCAATGACGCGAATGACCCCTTTGGTTGGAATCACGGAGTATGGAAAAACCAAGTGTGCAAAAGGTTATCCACACAGAAGCCTTTCACGAATTATGCAAAGCGATGAACAAGGCACACAATGCACAATAGACTGATTAGGACATGCACGTACCAACGGTTCTATGGGCTTAGAGGACCACATGAAAGAAATTGATAGCGCGGGTGCCTCTGAGACTGGAGTATGGCGCAAATGCTATAATCCCCATACAGAATAAAATACCTAGTCTGTGCAAGGAAACATCGACAAATACGATGGTTTGCGAAACCTTGGAAGAAGGGGTAGCACAGCTGAACGGAGCAGAACAATTGGGACCTGACGAGGAAATCCGATAGGGTAATTTTAGGCTCTAAGAACTTGGGAAAGAAAGGTGTGATTAAGGGAGAAAAGTGCTCTGGTGGAAGCGGAAGTCAAGAAGCTTGAAGACGAGATAAAGGAAGATTTTCTCGATAAGAAGACCAGGGTGATAAAATAGGGTGCACGCAATCACATTGACAAATTTGGGGACTATTGCCACGAATTAGTCAGTGTGATGCCTTGGCTTGGACCGCATATTACTACACGAATCAACTATGGTGGTGTGCTACAGATGATAAAGTGCACAATGCCGCCAGTAACAACATGGGGGTATTTTCCAGGAAAAATGATGGATGACTAGATGAAACCCTATTAAGGGGGTGCGACCACCTGACTAGCCATGGGAAGTATAGTCTTAGTGCTCTAGGTAGTTGAAAGGCAGCGTGGGACTATAAACTACTCTACCTGGGAGATGCATAATGTTGGAGTTGCGAGCAGGAGTAAGGTGTCACAAGGTCCGCGATTGTGTAAGGGGGACTGTGTTGTCATGCGGTTTGGTTGGAAAGTGACCATTGGAGTCACTATCCACGATGTGATGGTCGAATTGAGACCAAATGGAGTGGGCGGCAGGCATTTAAGACGCACTTTATGGGCAAGATTTGGGAAAATCTACCACCAAGTGAGCATGAATGAACCAGATTTTGGGGGAATGGTCAAATTCAAATTCAAAAGGCGCTATAAATTACAAAGGACTTCCCAGTAAACATCACTTGTGTCATTTGCAAATTGAGCTGTTGTATACCCCGTGTAGTCTAAGCAGAGCCCTTTTTGACCTGTGGAGAGCATTGATTGAGCCCCTAATTACGCAAGTGATAGATTTTTGGTCGGACATGATGGTAGCATCTGAGGAAGTTATGGAAGTTACAAAGATGACTGCCAAAGAGGCCGCATAAGCCCTGACTGTGGGGGATGTCCTTGAAGGCACCGAGATTTTGGTGGAAATCCCTAAATCACTGCACACGCTAAGGCCAAAGAAAGACAAATAGTCAATGGTTCCCGTATGTGTGTCCTCGTGAAACCCTCTGTGCACTAGGCTAACGATGGAGGAGAAGGGGAAAGTCATTAACGTAGAAATAGATGAGGAGGAGGAAGACCTAGAGGACCTTATCATCGAAGAAGATGAGGACGGAGGCATGGAGGAAGAAACTAAGAATGTGCACCCTCCAACAAAGTTGCCCACCTATATCCCCTCGTGGAAGGGGAAGGTTGAAGTGCCCAAGGATCTTGATGAGAGCAAGAGCTCTCTCAAAACCCCGCTCCTCTCAAATGACATCATTTTTGAGGGCATGCACCTGGGATGAGTGCAACTAGCTCGAAATTTGATGATTGGGATATCGCTAACCATGAGAAGTTCCCTCACCTAGAGATCATGTAGCTCATGAAGCCCAAGCAGAACACCATGGCAGGGGTTACCGAATTAGAGCCGCGAAAGTAGTTACGCGGAGTGGAAAAGGCAGGGTTACTAAACCTGCTCTAGGTGCCACATTTCCACTGCACCCCAATAACAATTTTCATCACAAAGAAGCTGCTATGCCTGGTGCATGGTGGGTGTTTGTTGCTAGAGGAGCCCATCCCCATCACGTACCACTTGATTCACCTCATTACCCGAATCCCATGCAAAGGTGACTACCCCGTAGATATCTCGGAGGGGATGAGCAGTGACTTGGCCATCATGGAGGCCATGAAGAAGAAATATGAATTGGAGAAGAAGAAAAGGGGCTATGCCACATCCATCATCAACAACAAAGTAGTAAAAGTGGCGACCCAAATATTGGCAAGTATAGTTATGCACAAGTGCCATGCAGACGAGGTACCTGCGCCGGTGGTAACACTTGCTAAGCAGTGCACAGGGGGGTCTAGTTTAACTGGTTCGAGTTCCTCTGCAAGGAGTTCTTGAAAAATTGCCGCTAGGCTCAGGAACAAGGAAAAACGTTCCACTATGCATGGCTTCTGCTGTCTATACTACTCGTGGCAGGGGAATTGTCGGAGGACAATCAGTTCCCGACAATTGACAAGGATCTGCAGGAGGTTGCGAAGTATGCTTCGCTCTGGGCCACGAAGGATGCGAACCGAATCTGTGATAGGAAGATATTCTGGATGTTCATGGAAATGAACGTCAGAATGGGGATTAACCACAAGCCGCAGTTGTCACCCACTATCTACAATAGCCTGCAAAGTTTTGCAGAGTTTAAAGCAGACCTCCACAACATCTATATCAGAGTGTGCAAGGACCTAGCCAAGCAATGGAGAGAGCTACCCTTTGTAGCCACAGAAAACGTAATCTTTGATGTACTGGATACATGGCCGCCGGAGTGGCACGCCCTAGACATTGTGACAATGGAGAAGTCTGCGACACAAAAGAAGAAAGAGGAGGCAAAACTGCGCATGGCGTAGTTGGTAGAGAAGAGAAAGCAAGAAGTAGTGGCAGCCATAGCATAGGAGGCATGGGATGATACACAGACAGTAGAAGAATAGAAAAAGGTGCAGCACTAGCAGCAACAAAAGAGGTAGTCAAGAAGGCGTGCGAGGGCCAAAAGCCGCCTTCGCATGGGCAAGAAGCAGAGGAAGAGGAGGGTGGCACGAACCCACAAACCGTGTCAACACAACTGAAGCGTCAACGCCCGAGCGAGTGGATAGGGTTGCGTAAGAAGGTTAAGGCATCAAATTTGTATATTGACCCGATCACCCTTATTGAGGGTGATCTGCACGACATCGGCGAGATGGTGAGCAATGTCACCTCCCAGGCCCTCTAGAATTTTGTGCAAGAGAACTAGATTGTGTTGGGGGCCTCAAAGCATAGCTACAAGAGTTTCAGGTGCACACTCCTTAGGTTGGTACCCTTTCAACCAGCCTTGCAGTAGGGAGAACTACAGCAGAGCAGATGTTGCACGCTCGGATGAAAAATAAATAGTGCTACCAGAAGGGGCACTGGTGACAACAAATGAGGCTGACAGGCCTATGATTAGTGCAATGAAGGGTATCAGGATCAACATGGCTGCACTCCCATTGGAGATGCTATACGTTATGTAGGATGGGATTACTGCATAACTGCGAGTTAGGGAGAGTCACACGCTGCAAGTACTAAGAAAGCAAAAGATCAACATGGAGTAGTTGAGCTTGCAGTGCCACGAAGTGGTGTAGTAGAATCGGCAGCTAGTACAGGTACTAGAAGAAGCCTATCAAAGCGTCCCTGAGCCGGCCATCCTAGCAGACATGCCAATGGAGGTGTACATCCACAGGCTAGTAGTAGGGGTGCGTGAGGTGCAAGGAGAAATGACTAAGGTTCAGCTCAAGCTGAACCATCAGATAGCAGAGATGCGGTTGAAGGTGCAGTCATCCACCCCTCCAGAAGTAAGAGAATAGTGTGCCAATGCTGTTACATCAGGGCTGGACGAGATCGACAATGCAGTAAGGGAGTGCATGAGAATGTTGGACGAGTCATTTGAGGTCCTCATGAATTTGCAGGAGGACCCCAGCATCCAATGCTTAGAGAAAGAGGCACGCAAACTCTAGCAGTAGTATGACAGCATTAAAGGGACCGCATAGATGGTGGCCCTAATCCAGAGGCTCGCGCAGATGCAATAAGCCAAAGCACTGAAAGAATAGGTGGACACAGCACGATAGAAAGAAGCAATCCTGAAGGCGCGCGTTCAACCTTGGATCGATGAAGCCTTCACCATCACACCAGCAATTGAAGCAAAGCTCGCACAAATGCAAGGGATGCAGGAATAGATGTAGGGAAGTAGTTTTGATACTGCGGTCTCAGAACAACGCGTACAAGAGATCCAGCAGGCAACTGCCTAGTTCGAACTGAGTTGGAGGGACTCCGCACTGACAGAGTGACTTGAGGGCAAGTCACAATGTTTGTGTTGGGGGCCTGTTGGGTGTGGAATCCCCCCAAGACATGTTTTGGGGCTTAAAGCCCAAGTTTTTACTAAGTCCATTGTAAAGACTCCGTGATTTGTGGGAACGAAGCATGAAGTCATAATAGAGTCACAGGGTTGTCCGGCCTTGGTTTTTGTAATGTAATGTTAGCTTGAAAGGTCCAACCATGGTTCGCGGACCATGGGATTGTATAAATAGAGCGAGGCTCTATGTGTAGAAGATAGCAAATAGAAGCGAATAGAATATAAGCATGATGAGTCTAAGAGATTGAGTTGAAGTGTAAAGTGTGTCTTGGGGTCATAGAGTAGGAGGAGGCCCTGCAACTGAGTGCACAGAGGCCTAGTAGTTTGCCGCTGAGTGCGCAGACCCCTGCAACTTAATGCGGAGGGCAGGTCGAGTCTGTAACCATTGGAAACATTAATAAAGAGAATTTTATCATATTTTTGTGTGTCTTTTCTTGTTTAATGTATTATTGGGTATAAATTGCAAGTGTACTTTTTATTTGTTACACGAACTCATATGAATGTGATGTATCACTAAATATAATGTAAGGCATCCATTCACATGAAGATAACTAACTAGTGTAGGAAGATAAGTAAGATATC
Source organism: Pinus taeda (assembly GCA_000404065.3). NCBI lineage: Eukaryota > Viridiplantae > Streptophyta > Pinopsida > Pinales > Pinaceae > Pinus > Pinus taeda. The sequence continues at coordinate 211,798 of APFE031494940.1, forward strand.
AGGTGTGTCTTAGGGAAATACCGCAGTGCGCTGCTCCAGCAGCGTGGAGCCCCACAGCCCTTGGTTAGGGTTGCAGGAAGGCAAGTATATTAGGTTAGGGAAGTGCGCGAAGGGACTAAAAGTTGGACCAATTCAATCTCTCAAACATCTCAAGGGTGTGAAACCTGGTTCCAACACCCCCCCATACTACTTTGGGTGAGCTCTAGTCCACGCTCCATAGATTGTTGCTGAAAGGGCTAGTAGCACAGGGATTTGTTTGGATAATTGGCTCCAAACCTAGGTCAGGCCCCAACAAGCAACCAGATCTAGACCAATTTTGATTTGTGATAAGGGCTGTATAGGAAGCGCAGGGAGTTATAGATGATAATATAAAGAAAGTGACGTTGGTCAGTGCTCTAGAGGATCGTGTGCTGACCTGGTATATTAAGCATTCTAATGAAAATCTAAATGCGGGGATCACAGATATCCAAATTGCGCTAAACAAAGAATTTAGCAGGCCGAAGTTAGAGGCGCAATGATCATTAGATTCAAAGAGATCATAATGCTACCAGGCGAGACTCCTTGGGAGTTGGATCAGAGACCGAAGTGCACGATTCGCGAAGCTAATATGACTTTGACAGATGGGCAGCACCGCGAATGGTTTGTAGCATCCCTAACACCGATTTTGAGGAACACACTGTCACAACAGAGGTTAACGACTTAGGAAGAGGCCTTGGAGATTGCGATGAGGCTATATGAAACCCTGATACAAGATCCTAACTTGGGAGTTTAGCAGATCCATGGGCAGTTGAAAAACTTATGCCTTGGGATGCAGAGTTTGAAGTAGGATAGGACAACCCGACTAGAAGTGCGCGAAGAGGTATGGTGCATTAAATGTAAGGGTCAGGGTCATGACAAGGACCGCTGCCCGGTGTTCATGAATTACCTCACAGGAAGAGGGCATGACGCCTAATTTTTGGTGTGTGATTTGTCAAATAGGAGGAAATCATGCTACGAACAACTGCCATTTGTTACCGAAGTACACATAGATTTTGCAATAGTTGTTCTGTAATTTTTGTATATCGGTTGGACATGGTGAGCGCACTTGTAGAAGCTATGATCTGATGATGGATAGAACGCCCACCTACAGAGTTCAGGCCAAAACTCGGCCCCTTGTCCAGAATGCAGGAGTGGTGCGAAAAGGATTTTAGGGGCACGAGCGAGGACGAGGTGGAGGAGAAACTCGAAGAAGTCACGGACAACTAATATGTTACAATTGGAGAGGGCCAAGACATTATGCCCATGACTGTATGAAGCCAACATGTCCATCATTTTTGTATTGTAACTTGTTTGATCATGAGATGGAGGATTGTCCTATGCTGGTAGCTAGGATGCACGACAAGGGAGCGCTACCACCTCCCCCGAATCAGAACCTATAGATGATGAGGTTTAAACCATGCGAGGAAGATCGAAATGTGAACATTGTGCTCCGAAGTTGAATTACGACAGGAGATGATAAAGGAAAATAGCCCAAAGATGGTACTTGGGTTCGCAAGGCTCCGATGAAAGAAGCAGAGTTTGCTTTGGAGTGTGCTAAGGAAACCTTCATGGAAGCTAAGAAGAGCTTTGTTGATGCCTCCACTTTAGGAAGCAAAGATAGACTGGTGCCAGAAAAGGACTCATCTATGCTTATGACGTTCTTAGAACTTGCATGAAGCTACTGTGCAACAATAAGGTTGTAAAGGGATTGTAGGAACTCATTAACAGATGCACTTAGACCATGCCAGGAGAACTGTACATAGTCTGGAAGATTGGAAAGCATGCGACGAGGACGGGAAGAGAAATGAGGTTAACCATGTAGATTGGAGAATATGATATGGACCAAGTAATTATGGACCTAGGATCAGACACGAACGTTCTGCCGAAGCAAACATGGGAGCACATGGGAAGGCCTATGCTGTAATGCTCTCCTATCCAGCTGCGAATGGTGAACCAACAAAAGATAGTACCTATGGGGAGATTTCAGGGAATCACCGTGGATATCGAAGGGGCGAGCGCGCTAGTAGACTTTGAAGTGATATAAATTTTTGATGACAACAATCCCTACCCCACGCTCTTAGTAATCGACTGGGCCACTGACATGAATAGGGTGATTAATCCGAAGAAGCGCAAGATGATTTTTGAGAATATGTCTCTACGCGTAGTTATACCTTTGGACCCTGATGATGGATTGCGCTATACAGAGTCGATGTGTGACTATGAAAGTGACGATGATTTGGACTGCATCTACAAAATAACCACGCGAGAGGAACAATGGGTAAATCCTACCATGGATGGATGAATTTCATGGGAGCGTGAAAGCTCCTGTGCTTCAGATTCGGATGAGGAGATAGAACTGTGGTGGAACTGGTTACACGAGGTAACCACATTAAACTGTAACATGATGACAAGATCATTGCACTGCATATCGACAGAAGTGAGGGATCTACCTACTTATGATGGATTAGGTGAGGTAAATGCTTTCTTGAACAAATTTGAAAGGGAGGTGCCAGAAAAGCAATGTTTCTAGGCTTTGAAGTGGGTACTACGCGCTACACCCGCGAGGTGGTGGGGTACGCACCAAGGAAGCTTTGAGGACTGGCACGAATGCAGGAGAATGATGCACATGCATTTTGAGAAGCCTAATATGTGACTAATAGATAAATAAAATGTATAGGATGGTCCGCACGTGCATCTATCCAGGTGGGTACAGGCATATGATAAACAACCTGTGTGGATGCACATGGACTTTGTGATGGGAAATATGATCAATAAGCATGTGTTGGGGGGGAAATTGCATGAACGGTCCCTCAAGTTGTAATGACAGAGTGTGGAAAGAACGAGTGTGTAGAAGGTTACCCACACAGGAGCAGATATAGGGAAGCAGTTCAGATACTGCGATCTATGAATAGCGCATCCAGGAGATATAGTAGGCAGTTGCTCAGTTCGTTCCTGGCCTTGTAGCAGTTTGAGCAGAGTTGGGAAGTCTCCACACAAAGATCTCCGCACTGACAGAGTGACTCGAGGGTGAGTCACGATGTTTGTGTTGGGGGCCTGTTGGGTGTGGGATCCCCCAAGGCAAATTTTGGGGCTTAAAGCCCAAGTTCTGACTAAGTCTAATGTAAAGACTCTGTGATTTGTGGGCGCGAAGCACGAAGTTGTAATTGAGTCATAGGTTTGTCCACCCTTACTTTTGTAATGTAATGTCAGCTTGAGAGTTCTACCCATGGTTCGCGGACCATGGGATTATATAAATAGAGCGAGGCTCTAAGTTGTAAAGAGATATCTTATATATGGAACAATCTAAGAGAGGATGAAGCATTGAGTCTAAGTTGAAGTGTAAAGTTGATTCTTTGGGTTGTAGAGTAGGAGAAGGTTCTACAGCTGAGTGCGCAGAGGCCTAGTAGTCTACAACTAAGTGCGCAGAACCCTGTAGCTTAGTGCGCAGGGTGAGTCAAGTCTATAACCGTTGGAGAAAATAATAAGGAGAAGTTTCTTATCATTCTGTGTGCCTTTTTCCTACTTTATGCATTGAAGTATATTGGGTATGAATTGCAAGTTTATTATTTATTTGTTGCACAAACTTATATGAATGTGTTGAATAAGTGAATATAAGATAAGCAGTTGTTTACATGAAGTTAACTAACAGTTATAATAAGATAAGTATGATTCGCAGTGTAACTTAGGAAAAGAGTGCATTTCGTTGCCTTAGCAGCGCGGAAGCACCTCAACCCCTAGTTAGGGCTGCGTGAAGGAAATTATAACAGATCAGGAAGATCTCATAGGCTAGGAAAGTGCACGAAGTGACCTATGCAAAGGTATTTACAGTAGGACTAAATCGACCTCTCAGACATATCAAGGGTGTAGAAACTTGGTTCCAGCATCACCCCATACTACTTCGGGTGAGACCTCATTCCACGCGCCGTGGGTTGTTGCCGAAAGGGCCATTAGTATAGGGATTTGTTTGGCTAAATAACTCGCAACCTGGGCCAGGCCCCCTCAAGAAAACACATCAGATATGATCACTTGTTCTTCAAACGGCACAAGAGATACATGGACATCTGAAGTAGTCACTCTACACAACTATACAAATTTGTGTTGCAACTCGTTGAAAGATATGTTGTGCATCTCTTCTTCTGGATTGTCTTCAAGTATTTTAGTGTCTCCTGGATCACTTATGACTTTCTCTGCTTCCAGATCTGGTGAAGCCGGTGGGTTGACCTCTTGGTTATGAGGCATGAGGTCAATATCATGTTCTGACTCTGGTTGAACCATCTCCATTTCCATTTTCTCTAGAATATATTCAATCTCTTGAGTGAAGTTTTTCTCATGTGACTACTCACTCTGTATGCTTTGTTCCAACTGCTCAAATGAGTCTACAACCTGTATGGGTGAATTTTCATCAATTTTTGCATGTTACGCCTCTTGTTATGTCTGTCCCTACTATGCTTCCTCCTCCCTTCTGCGTAGCTCCTGTTCTTCCTTGAGTTTTTGTTTCAACTCTTGCAACTCCTTTTCTATTTCTTCCATCCTCTGTTTCTCTCTTTTCCTTTGTGTGTTCCTCCTGTCACGCTGTCACATCTTAGCCTCAATCTCTAAAGCTTCTTTCAACACAAGTGGTTCTGCTTTGAACTTGCAGCTTTGCTCTGCCTCCGCGCTGTCAATAATATTTCTCTTACCTTTGTCACCCACAGGTACATTACCCTATGATGTTGTTGATGATGGTGCTCTATGAGATTTTGCTTCCCTCTACATTGCTAACCACTCCACAGCTATGTTGACCAGTTCATTGAGCTTGGAGAAGCTTTAAGAATATCTCCATGGGTCTTCCTCAGGCTAATGACACGCCCCGTGGATCCACAAAAATCACACTCTCACACAATGTTCTTTCACCAAGAAATGCAGGTCATATGGATCAAAACTTCTGGTGTTGAAGGTGAATCTCTTGAACTCCTTTGTTTCGACATCAGCATGCTTTAGATCCCATATCTCATACAACCCAATCCGCAAAGGAAGAGTGGGCCAAGGTGCCTTCTTATTCATATGTATTTTGTTAGTGTCTGTTAGTCTTGATAGTCGTTGATGATCAAATATGCTCTTACAATGTCTTTGTTAGGGCCTCAAGTCAAATTTTTATGATTTCATTAGGTTTTGAAAATAAAAATTTGTTCACTGGCTAGTATGACTAGGTCTATTACTGATCCTTTCAAAATTTTCATGTTTCGGTCATTTCCATCACTCAGTTGGATGTGCCATTAATGAAACGTCATCATCATCATCTCAGTCATATCATCATGGTCCTCATTCATCTCAGTGTCACCATTAGGTCAATAGGGTTAAAGTCATCAAAATTGGTCATTTCATTCATAAATCCAGTAAATGAAGGAGTAGTAATAGGGAATTTTATTAAAAGGTTTTTGTTTCAAAGTGTAATTATTTCAAAATTATGTAATAAGTTCTATGTCCCAAATATGCATTCAAATGTTCCAAAGCTACATAGTTTCCAAAAGAAAAGTGAAAATCATATGGTGGGCCACCCTACCACTATGAAGAATTTGACTTCTACAAGCTATAAAGAACACACCAATTCACTTATCTCACTTATTTTATAGGAAAATAACTCTTACTCACTAGTAGCCACCTCCACAACATTTCCAGAGGAAAACAATACTCCAACACTCAATCCAAGTAGTCGTGCTACACTTTACAGCAACCACGCTACACTTTTAAGCAGATACGTTGCATTTTCTCTCCAAATGCCCTAGTGGAGATGTGGGCGACATGAATCGACATGATGGTGCTAGTACATTCATTCTGCTACAAGAGTGCATGTCGAGCTACAGTGTTGCTTGGTGATGGATGTCTTCATGGTGTATCACATCTTCCCCTGTGCATGGCAAAGTGCGTGGAGTCTTCGATGGTCTTTGGTTCGCTTGATGATGCTTAGGTATGTTGCTCCTTGCTTGGATGTTGGAAGGCTTGACAGGCTCATCTATTAGTGAAAGGTGCCTATTCATCCGTTTGTTTGTTCATGAGCATATATTCCATGTTTGCTCATCCGTCTGTCTGTGAACATCTATTTCCATAATCATCCATTCACAAACACATCTCTTCACTTGCATTGTTCGTTCATCCATTGATGAACCTGTCCTTATGCATGTGCTCCCTTCGTTCATCCAATTCATCATCTTGCTATGTTTTTTTTGTGTATATATACCTATAGTGACTCAAGAAAAGATGACATCAAATCAAAAAAATGCTAGTCTACCATGACACATGATCATTTTAGATGCAGGTGATTGGGAGAGGTGGCAAGTTTGTGAAGCGGGTAGATGGATCTGGGCACTACTGATGAAAACTACGCAAGAGTCACTAAGTGAGGAAGATGGGAAATTCAAGTCAACAACGACTGTCTGCAAGGTTTGGCTTAGTTGGAAGGAAAAATTACACAAATTTTGGGAGGGACAGTCTGGGCTGTAGGAAGGAACGGTAGGCAAGATCTGTGTAGTTTCCAGAATGAGTAGGAAAGAAGGGTTGGAAGGCCAAATTTGCACAATTTTATGGAGGAATAGGCCGGGCCGAAAGGAGGGTCAACAAGCATAGATTGTAAAGTTTTTGGGAGGAACTGCTCGGGAGCCTGGAAACCAAAACTACAAAATTCCCAGAGGGAATTGGGAGTTGGCTGATCGGGTCATTGGTAGCCAAAACTACACAATTCCCAGAGCAAAATGGCAATTGGATGTTGGGGTCATTGGCAGCCAAAAATGCACAATTCCAAGAGGGAACTGAAAGTTGGCTACTGGGTCACTGGCAGCATAAACTGTGAAATTCCTGGAGGGAACTGGAAGTTTACTGCTAGGAGCTGTTGGAAGAGGAAACTACACTAAGGCTGCGAGGTTGACCTGCTGATCATCTCTACACAATTTCTGAGCTAAGAAAATTACTGGGAATTAGAATACTTGCTCATGAAAACTTCACAATTTCTTGGATGAGCAGTTGGTTGACTGTTCGGATGATTGACTACGAAATGTGCGCAACTTTATGAGGGAGATAGGGATGAACAATTGGTGTCTGTCTGGCCTGTCTGCGAAATTTCCTCAGTCAGTTGAGTGAGTAAGGTTAGTGGCCTCTTTTCAATTTTTTAAGGGATTTAATCCCACGGTGATTGTTGGGTCTGATGGTCCGGGTGGTTAGTATGAAAGTGGATTGAATTGCTTGCGAGTAGCATAACTTGAAAATACTTGCTTGATGCTTCTGCATTGTTCTGGCTGACAATTGATCGAGTCAATGGTGGGGTGATGGTCTGAATGTCATAGGGGAGTCTTGTCATTAGATCTTCAGTAGAAATGACTAAGTGTATGAACGATCAAAAGATGCATAGGTGATCATGCAAACACACACTCTCATGACTCGATGACGAAACGAATCAAGCCATCCAAACATACATGTTCAACATGATTGACCAAGGGTGCAAGTGACAAGTGCAACACTCACATTTGATCATTCATTGATCGAGATGAAACTTGCATGATAGTGAATGTGACTCTATGTGTGAGTGCAATATATGCTTTCATTGCGAACACAACGAGCACATATGAAGTGAAGACTTTGAGCATAACCAGAACATGGTCATAAGCAAGACTTAGACACGAGCATGTAGAAACTTCAATGAAATGAACAAGCAAGACAGATGTAAGGACTCACACAAGCTCATGGAGTGAACCCGAGTGTGTACAGTCATCAAGTGAAACTCTGAAGGGAGGCTCTGAAATTGGGTGCAGGCCAAAATTTTGGAGGGTGGTTGTAGCCACTACAACACTTGTCGACACACTAGTAGAACTCCATCTTCATAGTTTCAGTGCATTGATAGCATAGATCCTTGGTCTTTCAGGGAGTATTGAATCATTGTGCGGGTTACTTTGGCTTCCCCACTTACCCCATGGACATACATGGTCCACCCATTGAAAACTCAGTCAAACACAATCAAAAGTTCAGCTTGATCTCAGTGTTTCGAATTCGGGAAGGGTAGTTTAGCTTGCGAGTTGAATATTTTTAGAGTATAAGTTTTCATCTCTGGTGTTGCTATGCTACTAGCAGGCCTAGACAGTACCCCAACGAAGTCACGTAGGTACACACACATTTCTCCATTGCTAGTAAGCCTAGACATTACCCCAGTGGAGTTGCATGCTTCACCTCTCTGCACAGGAAGCCTTTATTTCCTTTCGCCTTTGTATTTTTCAAGAGGACTGTGCATAGGCACTTATTTATTTTTGGGGTAGAAGAGGGAACCCAACTTATTGAGAGCAGAAGATTTTGTTCCTTTAGAGAAGCATGTAAGACCTATGATATAGTTTTTCTTGTTTAGATTTCCCCTTCTCCATTTCTACTAGCTGGATGAGCTTGAACACACATAGAAGAAGGCTAAGTATAGATATGGGGCTTCCTAGTGGGGACATAGGTTCATGGTTGGACCGAAACTTTCCTTGTAGACGGTTTGTATTTTCCATCAAGACTTTTGTAGGTTTTAACCTCGTACAGAAATTACCTGCATACGAATTCTAAAACACAAAAATAAAACAATGTGAGAGCATAACACATAAAACACATATACAGAGAGATTTTCCCTTGGATCCCAAAACTGGGACTACCAGCTTGATTTTTTATTATTTTCCTTTCAATGTTACAATACATATTTATACATGCTGGAGAATCCAATACCATGGACCGAAAACCATCGCGTCCAAAACCATGGACCAAAAACTGTCGCGTCCAAAACCATGTGCGAAAAATCATGCAGAAGACCATAGGTAGGTCTGCCCAACCTAATATACGGTCCAAAAACAAAATTTTTCAGGGTGCTGCCTCGAACCCCATAGAGTTGGGTTACCTGCACCCCTCAAACTTCCTATGACCCCCCCCGCTACGCAATCAGTGCAATGAAAGGGGGGCTCTATCCCCCTTCTAACCCCACGGTTAACTACGTGGGCTAGTCGTGAAAGAATATAACACAACCCAACATTCTCTCACTTGTTGTTTTCTTTCCACAGGTAGCCATAAGAGAGCTTAGTCATTTATCCAAGCCTGCAATGTCCATTGTTTCTCTACACCAAGAGAACTTCTCAGATCTCACAGATTTTGTCAATGCATCTAAAGTATTCTTCAAAATGTCCACCTTTAACAACAACACCTTTTTGTCTTCTATCATATCCCTCACAAAGTGATACTGAACATAAATGTGCTTTGTCTTTGAATGATATGTAGGGTTCTTTGCCAAGAAAATTGCACTTTGGCTATCACAGTCTATCCTTGTAGCTCCTTGTACTAACCCCATACTTGAACACAACCTCTGCAACCAAACTACTTCCTTGCTTTTATGAGTAGCTGCCATGTATTCTACCTCTATAGTTGATAGTGCCACTATAGATTGCTTCTTACTCATCCAACTGATTGCACCTCCAAATAGGTTAAACACATACCCACTTATAGATCTTCTCTGACCCAGATCTCTAGCCCAGTCTGCATCAACAAAGCCATGAATATCTAGCACTCTGTCCAATCCTGGTCTTCCTTGGTAGCACAAACCATAATCACTAGTGCCACACAAATACCTGAAAACCCACTTCACTACTATCCAGTGCTCCTTCCCTGGTTTTGACATAAACCTACTCAATACTCCCACTGCATGTGCAATGTCTGTTCTAGTATAGACCATTGCATACATCAAGCTACCGACTACACTTGCATATGGAACACGGGACATGTCCTCTTCCTCTTCTTGTGTCTTGGGACACTGTTCAGCAGAT
>APFE031494941.1:0-39222 GCA_000404065.3 Pinus taeda
TAAATTAATGAATGGAAATTTGACTGGTTCCTTGGGTCAGAAAATAACCGTTAGTACTTTTTAGCTGTTGGAGTCTCTGCTCAGACTATTTAACATGCTAGACTTGATCTGTTTCTTCAACTTGTCCTGACGATGAACCACACTAGTTGGTTCGAAACACGTCGACAGAGGTCTTTCTTGATGTGATTTATGCCGAAATTCTTCTTATATAACTATGATTGATCACAGAAGCCTCAATTATACAATAAGATAGTTTTGTCATTTAAAATAGTAGAAAATGAGTAGATGAAATAAAATAATAAAAGACATCTAAATCTCTTGCACAATAGTTTTTATTAAGGTATAATATGGAAATTCATCGTAAGAAACAAATAATACTAAAAAACTAACAAAAAGAAACATTGCAAATGTTAAATTTGAGGTAAATTGTTTAACAAAAGTACCTTAAATGATTACTTTAATTCTAAAATATGAAAAAGTAGGTACTTTAATACATGTGAATAATTTTATAGCTAATTTTGCAAGTTAGCTCTTTTGTCCTTTGCACTAGGGATAAATACAATATTTCTAAGTACAACATACATATATAAATTCAATTAACCAACGGAAAAGTAATCCAACTGATATGAAGTTCTGTTACTAACAAAAAAAACTTAAACATTCCAATGATCGGTGCAAAATTTATCCCACTAAAACCCAAGAAATGTCAACAAGTAGTGTTGAAGCTAATTATTCTTCAGGATTGTAACAATCCTCCCTTGAATTGGTATACCCCAAAGCAATTTCATTATTGGGTGCCACAATATTTCTTAGAATTCCTATGTGGCATCCCTTCTTTCCCAACATTATCTCCCAAGAGCTACACTTCTAGAAATCACACATATTGAGAAAATTTTGTCTCAGATCACAAAACCAAAATTTTTAACTGAAACAAATTTGAATAGGAACAAATTCATAAGAGTAATTGGAAAAATAGTCTGGAAAAATAATTGGAAAAGAATCAAAAAAAGGGTTTGTAACTTTGTATATGGAAATTCTAACCCTTATTGACAGGTAAAGTAGTTTCTGTGATCAGAATTGAAGTAATGGTAAGATATTTTCCAAAGCGCTTTTATGGAAGCTGCAAGAGCACCCACCAACAACAACCTCAGAAGCACCCAGATTCAAATCAAAGAACACACACTAAACACAAAACGCAGACAACATGTCTTCAGTCGATGGCTGAACCAGTTTTTATACACATCAGAGAACTTTCTGGAGTCGGTGGCTTCTCCAGGAAGCTATCCATATCTCAAGACGTCCGTTGAATCCTCCAGAATAGTCTAGCAACTACATTAATGGTGGGTGGTCGGAATTAATGTCTTCCAACACTCCCCCTTAATTCCAACCATATGACAAATATACTATAGCATGATACATAAGATACTGTAAACATACTCTTAATTGTCATGCATGCTGGTTTAAGTCTCAACTAGGCTTACAATATAATCTTGATTTTCTACAACACATAAATTACTTCTACAAAACTCAAATTTTGCCTTCCCAAGAGGCTTAGTGAATATGTCAGCTACATTCTCATTTGTATTACAATATATTAGAGAAATTTCTTTTGATTGGACCTTTCCTCTTACAAAATGATATTGTGTGTCTATATGTTTTGACCTTGCATGACATACGGGATTGTTCCCCAGTTTGATGGTGCTTTGATTGTCACATCTGATCACTATAGGTTCTTTTTGACCTTCACCAACATCTTCAAGTATTCTTCTAAGCCATATAGCTTCACAGGTGCCACTACATAATGCTTTATATTCTACTTTAGTTGATGACAAGGAAACTGTTGCTTGTTTCTTACTGCTCCATGATATAGCTCCCGATCCTATATTGGAGATGTATCCAGAGGTGGATTTCCTGTCATTTGGATTTCCAGCCTAGTCAGAATCAGAATGACCTGTCAATTCAACATTACAAGCATTAGTATATTCAATACCAAAATTGATAGTTCCTTTTAAATATCGAAGGACCCTTTTTGTAGCTATCCAATGGCTTTCATGAGGCTTAGCCATGAATTGACTAAGTATGATTACTGCATAAGCAATGTCTGGTCTAGTGGTAGTGAGATAATTGAGAATTCCCACTAGTTGTTGATACAATGTTCCATTCACCTCTTTTTTTCCATCATCACTTAATTTGATATTTTGTTCCAATGGAGTACTCACTGCTTTACATTCCTTCATATTAAATCTCTTTAGTACTTCATTTGTATATTTGGTTTGTGTGATTAAGGTTCTTCCATCACCTCTCCATACTTCAAGACCTAGACAGTAGTGCATCTCACCAAAATCCTTCATCTCAAATTCCTGTGATAACTTCATTTTTATATCTGTAATTAATTTATCAGCACTCCCTGTTATTATTAGATCATCAACATATATTGAAAGTAATACTATGTCCCCATTTTTGTTTGTCTTGACATACAAATTAGGATCATTTTTACTCTTTTTAAATCCTTGCTGAAAGAATAATTTGTCAATTTTCTCATACCAATATCTAGGGGCCTATTTTGGTCCATAGATGGCCTTTTTTAACTTGCATACAAGATGTTCTTGACCCTTTTTTACAAATCCTTCTGGTTGAACAAGAGAAATCTCTTCTTTTAAGTCACCATTTAGAAAAGCTGACTTTACATCTAATTGATGCGGCTTCCAATCATATTTAGTTGCCAATGCTCTCATTATTTTGATTGTATTGATTTTTGCAACCGGAGCAAAGGTGTCTTCATAACCTATGCCTTCTTTTTGTGAATAACCTTTTGCAGCCAATCTTGCCTTATACTTGTCTATGCTACCATATACATTAAATTTTGTCTTGTACAACCATTTTGATCCTATAGGGACTTTATTTTCAGGTAATTCTGTTAATTCCCAAGTTTCATTTTTCATTATAGAGTCATATTCTTCTTTCATAGCTTCCATCCATTCTTTATGATTTTTGGCTTGTTCATAATTTAAGGGTTTAAAAATGGTTATTACTTGAGACATTAAAGCATAATATTTATACCTGATGGGGGCTTGAATCTGTCGTGTTGACCTTCTTAGAGGTTCATTACTTTGTGGAGTACCTTCTCCTCTTCTTCTCTATGGAGTGCCTTCATTTCTTTGTGGACTTTCATTCCTTGATGTGTCTTTTGGAATGTCCATGTGTTCTTGTACTTGAGTTGATTCCACAACTTCTTCTTCTTCCTTAAAGCTTTCATAAGAAGACTGCCATCTATTATGTTCATCTTCTTTTATTTGTTTATCTACATGCTCATGAAATATAACATCTCTACTTGCAAATACCTTGTGAGTACTTGGATCATACATTTTATATGCTTTTTGATCAGTGCAATATCCAATAAAAATACATTTGATAGCTTTGGCATCTAACTTTCTCCTATCCTCTTTAGGAATATGAGCAAAGGCCTTGCTTCCAAATATCCTTAAATGACTAATTTTAGGTTTAAAACCATAGAATGCTTCAAATGGTGTTTTTTGTGCTCAAGATACTTAGTATGGCTTCTATTTTTAAGATATACAGCTGTGTTAATGGCTTCAACCCAAAAACTATTAGAAAGTCCTTTACCTTTTAGCATACTTCGAGCACATTCAACTAATGTTCTATTCTTTCTTTCAGCTAATGCATTTTGTTGAGGTGTATGTGGTACTGTAAATTGTTGCATAATTCCATTTTGTTTACAATATTTGATAAAATCTCCTGAAGTGTACTCACCACCTTTCTCATCGAAGAATTTTAATGCTCTTTCCTGTTTGCTTTTCAACCATACTCTTGAATTCCTTAAAGTATTTGAACATGTCATTTTTGTTTCTTATAAAGTATACCCAGGTGTATCTAGTGCTATCATCAATAAATATAAGGAAGTAATATGCTCCAACAAGTGACTTAGTTTTCATTGGACCACATACATCAGTATGCACTAGTTCAATTATTTCACATTTTCTTCTATTTTCATACATGAGAAATTCTTCCCTATGTTGTTTTCCTAGTGCACAACCTTCACATTCAAAGTGTTCACCCTTAATAATTGGAATACCTTCTACCATCAATTTCTTTTGTAGTAACATTAGGTCATTATGATTTAAGTGTCCATACCTTTGATGTCAAAGTTCTATAGTTGACATGTCTGTTGATGCCAAAGCTCGATGCCCATTCTTTATTATATCCAATTTGTATAAACCTCCAACTCTCATTCCTTTTGCAACAGCCTTGTAGTTCTCCTACACATCCTTTACCAAACAATGTGATTTCACAAATTCAGCTTTTAAATGTTGATCTGTGATAGTAGAGACTGAAATTAAGTTCTTCTTTAATCCTGGAACATACACCACATTTTGAATTTATTTTTCTTGTCCATTAGGCATCATAACACTTATATTACCATATCCTTTAATTTCATGTGATCTATTATCTCCTAAAAAGATGTGTCCACCATTATTAATCTCATGACAAGTATCAAACCGATCTCTTTTGCATGACATATGGATTGATGCACCAGAATCTATAAACCAAGCATTATCATCATCAGTTTTTGCTGATAAAGAAACGTTGGACACAAACAATTTATGGTTGCTAACGTCATGACTAATTGCTTCATCTCTATCAACATAATTTCCTGAATTCCTTCTTTGTTTAAATTGATCAGTCCTCCTTTTCATGCAATTCTTAGCAAAATGACCAGGTTTTCCACAGTAATAACACACATCATCTCTACTTGATTTGGCATTTTTCCTTGGTAAAGGGGTACCTTGAAATGATTTTATCTGTGGCTTTTTGCCTTTATTTTTCTCCCACTGTTTTCCTTTGAAGGATTTCTTCCCTTTGGCCATCAATGCCAAATCTGAATTGGGAGATTTCTGTTTAAGGCTTCTTCTCCACTCTTCTTCCTACATAGCTATACGTGCCAACTCATCAAAAGTAGGAGCCTTCTCTCTAGCTGAAAGACCAGTTATAAACATTTGATATTCATCAAGCATTCCATTTAATGTCATAGTAACCAAGTCTGTACTAGATACTAATTCACCAATGTCGCCTAATTTATCCTTTAGATCTTTAATTCTAGAAATAAAATCACTAACACTTTAATTTTCTTCCATCTTAACTGAAATAAGCTTACTGTTTAAATACAATATTCGATTTGTAGTCTTCGTCTCATACAAATTTTTGAGAGTGTCCCATGTCTCCTTGGATGTTTTGCACTCTCTAATGTGTGGAATAATGTTATCCTTAACCGCCATCCGCAAAAGCACCTTTGCTTTGTTTTCCCGTCGCTCCCAATCTTCAATTACAGCATCTATGGCTTGAGGGGACACTGGCTTAACTTCAGCTCCAGACAAAATCACCCATATATTGTTGCCTTCCATCAAATTCTGCAACTTAAAATTCCAATTTGCATAATTTTCATGATCTAACTTGTTAGATTTAGATAAATAATATTCTGCCAATACATTAGCCATGTTACTTATTTTCACCTTACCAATCACCAAAAATTACTAACTTTTACAAATATAAATCCTAAAGCAAAAAAAATAAAATTATCCAATATTATTGGATAATATGGCTGCCTTCTTCTTTTTTTTTTTTGAAATCAGAAACCAGAATAGCTTAAATCACAAATTACTAAACACAACTTAGAAATGTGATTGATGAAATAGATTAGATTTTCTAAAATGGAATAAAAGTAATAACCATTGCCAACGAAGAAAAATGCACAAGATGAACTCTTCATCCCTGGTAAGTAGTGAACTATAACAGTCGATAATATGAACGCTACTAATGACAACCAAAAACTTAATATGACATTCCCATAATCCTTGAACTCCCTTGTATTAAGTCTCCAAACTAATAAAAGTAAAGAACCTTCTTCTTAAGATCTCAAATATGAAGTGCATCAGAGATTGGCCCCGCCAAACTCAGAACTTCAAATGGGCACTTGTCCTTCCCAACAGCCATTGTTGTCACAGAAGTAGCTCAGCGAACAAATACACCCTCCTCCTAAATTGATTTACACCTTTGCCTTGGCAAAATGCTTTCTTCAATTTTTTTCTTAACATCAATAGATTTTATATATAAAAAAAGTTCAGTAGAGTGACGCTCTAATCAAAATGACAGAACCTTAACCACAATACAAAACACCATAAGCCAAAAATGATGGACCGATAACATCAAGCAACTGGTGAGAGTTTAGTTTTCCCTCACCGCACTAGCACAAACTTACACACAGCTTGTGGACAATACACCCTCCCCGACAAGCTTGTTGTGCATAGATGCTCAGAAACTCTCAGCACTCAACACAATGGTCTTTTAGAGGCTCACACAACAATCTCTCAGAATGATCACTCACATAAAACCTCAAGAACTCAACTCTGAACGTTTCCCTGATACCAAATCAGAGAACACACTAAACACAAAACACACACAACATGTCTTAATTCAATGGCTGAACCGATTTTTATACATAGTAGAGAACTTTCTGGAGTCGGTGGCTTCTTTGGGAAGCTATCCATCTCTCAAGCTGTCTGCTGAATCCTCCAGAATAGTCTAGCTACTACATTAATGGCGGGTGGTTGGAATTAATGTCTTCCAACAATTCATGAGCTCAAGAAATTTCTCGCTGGTAATAAGTGTAACACCCTTGATTTACTAAGCTAGATTTTATCTCCTTGTTTTGACAAGAGGATTTAAAAAGTTATTTTTATTAGTAGGTTGGAAAAATAATTGGAAAAGAACCAAGAAAATGTTTGTATATGGAAATTCTAACCCTTGTTGATAGGTAAAGAAGTGACTGTAATTGGAATTGAAGTACTCGTAAAGGTAATTTAGTATAAGTAAATTATCTATTGAAAATATTAAAAAAATGTTGTAACTGTTCTTTTTCTAAGTTCTAGTATGTATGGGATAATATACATGGTTGTATGACTGCATAATGTAATCAAGTACATAACATAATATGGGAATTCTTATCCAATTGATTACTCTTTAGGAAAAAAATAATAAAACATGATTAAAGAATATACAAAAGTAAATGTAAGTTAGGTACCATCGCAACAAAAAACTACAAAAGAATCAGTCCTAGATACAAAAGAAATATATACTGGGCACATGGCACAAGGGATATAACCCGCAATAGGCTCCATGTGGTACCCAATCCCATGAGGATTCAGATGGAAATTTTATATAATTGAATGCCCTACTTATCTCAATGAGAAAAACATTAATAAACTATTTTTGCACAAGTATATATGAACTATATTGGTAATAAACATATAAGAACTTCTTCATCTTGCTCACAATTTTTTTTTGACATATTGATCTTTTCTAGTCATTTATCTACTCTATATTTAACTTAGTTACAACAAAATAAACCCTAGCCGGGCCTTGAATCCCCTTCAAAATCTCTAGCTCTTAAACCCTGCTCTTCAATTTCTCCAATTCCTAGTTCTTCATGCCTCCTTAGGCTGCTCCTTTTCATCGTAGAATCATCATAGTCCTCAACCTATCTATCATTCACAAACCTTCCTTCCCAGCATTGTCTCTAAAGAGATACACTTCTAGAAATCACACACATTGATACAACTTTGTATCAGATTAGAAAACCATAATTACTAACTGAAATAAATCCTCATAGTCCTCAACCTGTCTGACATTCAAAAACCTTCCTTCTCAACACTATCTCTGAAGAGATACAATTCTAGCGATCATCCACATATAGAAAACTTTGTCTTAGATCACAAAACCAAAATTTCTAAGGGAAACAAATCTGAACAAGAACAAACTCATAGGAATGATTGGAAAATAGATTGGAAAAATAATTGGAAAAGAATCAAGAAATGGATTGTAGATGGAAATTCTAACCCTTGTAATCAGAATTGAAGTATTGGTAAGATATTCACTCGAGCGCTCCTATGGAAGCTGCAAGAGTGGCCACTAGCAGCAACCTCAGAAGCACCTATATTCGAGAATTCAAGAAAATTCCTGATGGTAATAAGTATAACACCCTTGGTTTACTAAGAGAGATTTTATATTCTTGTTTTGAAGGGAAGACTAAAAGAGTTATTTATGTTAGTAGACTGTAAATATAAATAGAAAAGAACCAAGAAATGGTTTGTATATGGAAATTCTAACCCTTGTTGATAGATAAAGCAATGGTCGTAATCGGAATTGAATGACTTGTAAAGATAATTTGGTATAACTAAATTCTTTGTTGAAAAGGTTAAAAGAAAAATGTTGTAACTGTAATTTTTGTAAGTTCCAATATGTATGTATTAATAGCCATGGCAAGATGATTGCATAATGTACTCGAGCACAAAATAAAATATGGGACATTTTATGCAGTTTATTACTATTTAGGATAGAAATAAGAAAAAATGATTCAAGTAAGAATATAGAGAACGGAATCTAGGTTAGGTACCATCACAACAAAACACTATGAATGTATCCATCTTATATACAAAAGAAAGATATACTGAGAACAAGGCAAGGGGGCTAGAAACTGTGATAGGTTGTACGTAGTACTCGGTCCCATGTGGATTTAGATGGACAATTTATAGAATTGAATACCCTACTTATCTCAATGAAAGAGAAAGCATTAGTAAATTATTTTTGTTGAGCAAGGAAAGAATTTTGCATACATATTTACAAAAATTTACAGAAAAATGAAAATAATATAAATAAAATACATTGATGGTCAACAAGATAAATCTCAATAGAAAGTAGGTAAATGAATAACAAGAAATGAAAATAAAGTCTTTGCTTCCATACGTGTTAGAATGGAGAAAGAACTTAGACAAAAACATGTAATCGTTATATTCTGGTAGGGTTTACAAATAATGCTTCTTAAGTAAAAGGAGACTACTTTCTGCATCGATCACTACTAAAAAGGAGTAACATAACCAAATTATACATGCATCAGTAGAATAAATTGCATTCTTGTAACCTGAAGGGTCTTTCTTGAAAAATAAATCAATTAATATATTGGTAAGGACATCTTAGTCGAAGGTTGAGGTGTAGGGTTGAGGAGATTTTGAAAAGACAAATGAAAACCACACCTTGGAATCCCCCATATGCATCTGTAATAGGCTATATAACTAACTAAAATCAGTATCGAAATTCTAAAATAAAAAATAGGAAGCCAAAATACAAGAAACCTCTAATTAACTTTACTCATAAACTTATATAGAGAAAGAAAAGAAGTATTTCTTGAAAAAAATTAACTAATATCTTGTTACAGTTATGAATCGATAACATTCATGAGCCTTACTTACAGATGAAATTTCTCTTAATAATAGTATATAATTATAGAGAAATGAACCCATATAAAAAAAATCTAACTTAAAACAGGAGGGGACTCATCGAGAAGTTTCCATGTCTTCAGAGGAGGGGATTGGTCTACAAATTTTAGAAGATTATATGCCATATCAAAGTGCTTTGTTTTCAATGTATGAGCATACTTATTAGTTAAGATGTGGCCCATCCCATCCTTACAATAACTGCATGAGTGCAACTTCGAAGTTTTAAAAAACCCATAGATTGAGCTAAATTTTGAATGAAATTTTTATCATTTTACAAAGTATTCTGTTAGAGCATAAATCAACTAAAGTTCACCATGCTAAAACATATTTTTTTTGTTCTCAAAAGCTGGTCAAAAGCTTTTTAAAGTCTTTGCAAACAATTATTTTTTACCATTACCTACAAAAATGCATTTATAAATACAATAGGCTAATTAAAATAGAATGACCACACATAAAATAGTGAAAGTAGGTAATAAGGTACTTTTACAATTTACAAAATAACAAAAGATATATTTAGATTTAGTTTGAATTCACGAGGATGGAAAAAGGGTTCTTAAACTGTTTGCTGGATTTTAGTATACCACCAACTTTCATGCTGGATGAGAATGTCAGCTCGTCAGGTAGCAATGATAAGGCTGATAGGTCTCCCTTCATTGTTTTAATTGTTTTCTCAATAGTTATGCTACATCCTGAGGACCAAAAACTATTGAACTCGTCAATTATCAAGATTCATAACTTTGCTTTTTTGCTTAAATGAAGTCTATAATTCTGTAATTTTACTTTGATATATATTAATACGTTTGTATCACCTACTTGTAACATTTTTGCACATGTCTACATAAACTATACTGGTAGTCAACTATTTTATGCATCGATGACTGCTAAAAAGAGTATCATAACTGAAGTACTCATCTGCAGGTAGAAAAACCGCATTATTGTAACCTCAATGGTATTTCCTAAAAAATAATTTAATTAATATCTTGTTAAGGACCTATTGGTTGAAAGATGATGTGTAGGGTTGAAGACCTTTCAGAAAGATGGACATAAACCACACCTTGGAAACCCCCAGTTACCAATTTTAACCTAATCATATTACCTTCCAATAGATTGAGCTTCTCGTTGAGCAAGGAAAGATACATCTTTATTAAGAAACTGGCTCACAAAATATAGAAAAGATAGATCAACGAATTTAAAATTAGCCTCTTCGAGGGGGAAACCTCCTCCACATTACACAAATGAACAATCCTTGGATAATACAGATGAAAAAACCTCCTTTCTATATATAGGAGTCTAAGGAATCACAATACAATCAAATCCAACAAAAAAATAATAATATAATGGCACAAAAATAACAATAGTGGGCTTTTATGGGGCACAATAATAACAATATGGGGACAGTAGGGGCAGAACAATAACAATAAGGGCTACAATGAGAATAGTAATGGGGGAATCGCTAGTATTATAGGGACCTAACATTTCCCTCTCCTTCAAAAAAGTGTTGTCCTCAATGCTTGATTATTTCTAGATGCTTCTGTATAAACTTCTCATCCTCCCATGTGGAATATTCAATAGGTAAGTTCTACCACTTGATGAGACACTCTGAAATTGATTTATTTCGTAGCTATCAAGTTCTCGTTTCTGTGACTGCTTCATGTTCCAATATGATTTTTCCTTCTTTGTCAAGTTATAGCAATATTGTTTGAACTGGGAGCTTGTCACCTATAACCTTCTTTAAGCATGAAACATGGAAAACTGGGTGCACTCAAGAAGTTGCAGGAAGCTCCAATTTCTATGCCATAGTACCAATCTTTTGCAACAGCTTGTACGAACCATAATAGTTTGATGATAATTTATTATCTTTCTTAGCTTGCTTGAGGGACAATTGTTTATATGGTTGTATTCGAAGAAATACCCAGTCACCTACATCAAAACTTCTTTCGCCGCGATGTTGATCAACTTGTTATTTCATTATATTCTGTGCCAAACTGAGGTTATCCTTTAAGATTTGGAGAACTTGTTTTTGATGCTCGATGTGATCATCCACTACTTGAACCTTAAAATTTCTCTTAAATGTGATGTGATGGAAAATGGATGATATCCATAAAGTGCCATAAATGGGGTCATTTTTTCTGTAGTACGGAAGGAATTGTTATACCACCATTCAGCTAGAGGCAACCATTTGACCAATTGTGTATGTTTATCAAATACAAAGAAATGAGGATATCCTTGCAAATGTTTGTTTACTATCTCAGTCTTCCCATTAGATTGAGGATGATAAGATGAGCTATGAGTTAACTCAGTGCCAATACAAGAAAATAATTTTGTCCAAAAATTTCCAGTGAAAATGGGATCTCTGTCGCATACAATAATCTTTAGGTTTCCATGTAGGTTTTGAATTGTTTCCATAAATGTAGTAGAAATTGTACTGCCTTTAAATGGATAAGATAATTCATAAAATTGTCCATACTTGGTAAGTCTGTCAACTACCACCATGATGACACTCTTTTCTTCAGACTTGGTTAAACCTATGATAAATCCATTGAAACCTCCTCCCAACATTGACTTGGAATGGATAAAGGTTCTAATAGACCCGGGGTCTTAATTGTTTCAACTTTATTTTGTTGGAAAACCAAAAATTCTACCACAAACTTTTGAACATCAGATTTAAGGCCATCCCAAAAGAATTCCTTCTTAACCCTATGGTAAGTTTTTTAAAATCCTGAGTGCCATCCTAGGGGAGAGGTGCACAATTCCATAAGAATATTTTGTTTGAGTTGGGAATTCTTACATAGGTATAAGCGATCTTTGTACGAAATAAATGTATCATATATACTGGGATATTGTTGTATATTTTCAATGAGTGTGCACACTTCTTCATCATTCTTCCATTCATCCCTTGATTCATTTATCCAATCTAGTTGGATAATAGAAATGGTGTAAAGAAATGCTTCATCCTCATCCATTCTTGAGAGTGCATCTACCACAACATTTTCCTTCCCTTTTTTGTATATGATTTCAAAGTCATAACCCAACATCTTTATGACCCATTTTTGCTTCTCTTTTGAAGGTAATCTTTTTTCTAAAATGTATTTAAGGCTATCATGATTTGTTTTTACCTTGAAGTGACTTCCCATTAGGTAGCGTCACCATATCTTAAATGCATGTAGTATTTCCAACATTTCCTTCTCATAAATAGCTTTGTGTAAATACTTTCCTTTGATTGGATGACTTTAGAAAGTAATGAGTATTTCTTCTTGTAATAAAACAACACCAATTCCATTTCTTGAGGCATCACGTTCAACAATAAATGTTTTTGTGAAGTCCAGTGTAGCTAAGACCGGTGCTTGGCACATTGCCTCTTTAACATGTTAAAAAGCCTTTGTTGCTTATGGAGTCCATGAAAATGCATCTTATTCAATAATGTTAGAGGTGCTGCTATTCTCCAATAATTCTTAACAAACTTGTGATAATACCTTGTGAACCTGGAAAATCCTCTAAGATTGTTTATGGATGTGGGGATTTTCCATTCCTTAGTGGCTTTAATTTTGCTAGGGTCTACCTTAACACCTTCATGAGATACAATATGACCAAGATATCCCACCTCTTGTAATCTAAAGAAAATTTTGGAGATTCTTTCATATAATTGCTTCTCCTCCAATAATTTGAGCACTCTATCAACATGTTGAACATCATCCTTCTAAGACATGTTATAGATTAGTATATCATAAAAAAATACTACGACAAATTTTCTAAGAAAGTGTTTCAAAATGGAATTCATCAAACCTTGAAATGTAGAAGGTGCATTGGTAAGGCCGATGACCAAAAATTCATAATGACCCTCATGAATTCTAAATGTTGTTTTCAGAATTTCTTCAGTCTTCATTCTAATTTTATGATATCCTGAACGAAGATCCAACTTGGTGAAGTAAATTGATCCATGCAATTCATCCAATAATTCATTATTGACAAGAATGTGAAGTTTATCTTTAATAGTGAGCTTGCTGAGCTCCCTATAATCTAGACACATGCACCATGATCCATCCTTCTTGTGAACCAATACTACTCGAGCAGAGAAAGAACTTTGACTAGGTTGAATTATACCAACCTCTAGCATTTCTGCAACCATACATTCAATTTCAATTTTTTGGGCATAGGGATATCTGTAAGGCCTGATGTTTTGAGGAACACTTCTTGGAATCAAATGAATAGCATGATCATGATCACGAATAGGTGGGAGGCCTTTGGGAGTCTTAAATACCTTGGAATGATTGTCCAAGACTTTTTGGAGACCTCGAGAAATAGATGATTTCGATGTGGGATCCTCTAGTGAACATAATTGTACAATTATGCTTCATTGTTATTTCTTTAGAATATTTTTCATTTTGTTATAGCTGATTATCTTTCTAGGTTTCCATGTGATACCCCTTAATTCAACTTCCTTTCCTTCCAAAAAAAATTTCAAGAAAAGTTCTTGAAAATTAAAAGTTATCATATCGAAATAATTTATCCATTGGAATCCTAGTACAACATCATCACCACCCATTAGAATGGAAAGCATTGGGCTATTCAATAAATATTCTCCCATGGATAGCTTGATATTATGACACTTTCCAAAGCAATATATGGTTCCTCCACATGAAACCATCACTTGACACTCTGGTGTTGGATATAGGAAGAAATTCAATTCCTTGGCTATCTTACAATGAATAAAATTATGGGTACTGCCTGAATCAATCAACACTATTACCTTTTTCTTCTTGATATGTCCTTCTATATTGATAGTTTGAGGAGTGGTAATTCCGACCAATGCATACAAGATATAACCGAATTCATTTATTCTTTCTCTAGGGTTTTTTCCTTGTGTATATCCTCTTCTATTGACGTTTCTTGTTCCTTTTCTTCCTCGTCTTGACAATCTATGTAAAATAATTTATTCTCAGCACACTTATGACTTTTAGTGTATTTGCTATCGCAACTGTAACATAGCCCTTTTTCTCTTTTTTCTTCCAATTGTTGTGGTGTCAACCTTGTAGGTTGTGGAAGGCTAGGGCAACAACACTTCAATCTTTATAGTTTGGAGTGGTAGGCTTCCTTGTTGCCATAATTTTTCTTTCCATTTTTCTTGCCAACCTGAATTCCTTCTCCAATGAATCGGGTTCCCAAAGGTGAACCTCATGTTGGATGTTATCATTTAAATTCCCTATCAACACATCAACCCTATGCTCCTCTGGAATATATTGTACCCCTATATTTAATTTTTGGATGTCCTCATTGTGCTCCATCATTGTACCCTTTTGTTTGAGATTTATCAATTGGCTAAAAAGAAGGTTTTGCTTTTTGATTGTCATAATGTGCTATCATTTCTTCCATAAAAATTACCCAAGTGACAATTTGTTTACGAGATCAAAGCTGTCGATACCAGACAAACTGATTTGGTTCCAAATATAATGTTGCAATGTGTAACTTTTATGTGTTTTTCACATTGTGGAGATTGAAATATTGCTCCATCTGTAGTATCCATGTTAGGAGATCGTTGCCATCAAACTTCCTCATTTCAATCTTTGGAACATGGTGGGTCTTCAATCCAATGTTAGAGTCGATGAAATCATGATTACCATTTATTTTGTTCTCATCATGAGTTTTCTTTTTTCATCATTAGTAAACATTTCTTCTAGCAACTTTGTCATATCTATCTTCAAATATTCCAAGTTGTTGTTCAATTTTTCTTCTATACCATCCATCTTAACGTACACCTTTTTCATCTTATCTTCTATGCCATCCATCTTACCTTCGAAGCCATCCATCTTAACTTCCATGCCATTCATTATAGTTCCTACATCATTCATCTTAGCTTCCTTTCCATCCATCTTAGCTTCCACACCATCCACCTTAACTTCCACGCCATTCATTATAGCTTCCATGCCATCCATCTTAGCTTCCACGTCATTCATCTTAGATTCCACACCTTTCTTTAAACCATCCAACTTAGCTTTTGTTAGCTTTTCTGAGAGTGAAATTTGTTGCACTTAGTCTCGTAATTTTGATATATCATGTTGCGTTTCTTCCTCTTTTTCATGAGTCGTGCTAGAGCTTTCAGGTTGCTTACTAGGTGTTTCTATTTTCTTTCTTCGGGGCATCAGTTAATGATAACTATGCTTCACTATGCCCTTTGAATCACTTCAAACTAATTTTTTAACCCAAACTTATGCAAAATTTTAAAAAGACTAGACACTTTTTGTTTGCTTTGTAGGAGCTTGATATTGAATCTAATGTATCTCCGTAATTGCGGATCTCCAAGGTCTGAAATTTTGTCCTATGGTAGCCCTCAGAGTTCTCTTTCCAATGCCACTAGTCTGATCGAAATTGGATTCTCCAAGAAAGAGTTATGCCCATTCTCCCAAGATAACATCATCGATTATATACTTTTTCCATAGAGTGAACTTGTACGAAGTTCCATGTGTTACGATTTCAACCTTTGGATTTGAAAACAATAGAAAAAAAACTACAGTCCATCCTCTTTTTGTAACTTCTTACAAAATTTCAATCCGATGCTAAGAGAGAAAGTTATGATGATCTTCGCAAGGTCACATGTTTTGGATGTAATTTAGGAGCATACAAAAAATTAACTTTCTTGGACAATATCTCTGAAAATACAGCGATAAAAGATCTCAAATCTGGACCCGAGGTTCATCACGATTTCTGCTCATATGGGTTTTCATTTCAGCTTCTGAAACATCGTAGAAAAATTTTTATAGCTACAATGCCACGATGGCCTTTTTGGAGCAGCGAAATCCTAGAATCCAAAGCTTTGATACCAAATGTTAAGAAACCAACTCACAAAAAGATAGAAATATATATCAACGAATTCAAAATCAACCTCTTTGAGGGGGCAACCTCCTTTACATTACATAAATGAACAATTCTTGGATGATACAAATGAAAAAACCTCCTTTCTATATATAGGAGTCTAAGGGGTCATAATATAATTAAAGATGACATAACAATAATAATACAAGGGCCCGATAATAACAATAGTGGGATTTTATGGGGCACAATAATAACAATATGGGGACAATATGGGCACAAAAAGAAC
Source organism: Pinus taeda (assembly GCA_000404065.3). Lineage (NCBI taxonomy): Eukaryota > Viridiplantae > Streptophyta > Pinopsida > Pinales > Pinaceae > Pinus > Pinus taeda. The sequence continues at coordinate 16,441 of APFE031494941.1, forward strand.
AATAAGGGCTACAATGACAATATTAATGGGAAAATCACTAGTATTATAGGGACCTAACACTCTTGATTCAGACTAATGCATTTCACCCAACCCGGATTTCAAACTGATGACATACTCCATGGAGGTTGTGAGATGAGCTATATAGAAATTACCACTCTCACTTTCAGCATTGTGTGAATTCTCCATTAGTAGCACAAAAACCTTGTATGTGAAATCACCTAAGTAATATGAAGAATAGTTGATCCACTTTGCAGCATTAGAAGTATGTCGCTTCCTCTTATATCCAAGCCTTACTACTCTCTCCAATTTTCCTATCAATCCAACGCCTTAATGTCACAGTGCTTCCCAAGAAGGTGTTGGGCATTGGGATTTACAATAATGATTTTCTTCCCGCAACTAATCCAAAAATCCTTCAAGGCTATCAAGCTCAAGCATCTTTCCTAAACTTGGAATACGGGGTTCTCAATTCCTTTCCTTCATTAAAATTTAGCATTCCTCATATCTTGCATATATTTGTTTAGTGACAGATTGTAATATACGTGGGTAATCCATACGATAACATGGAATATACTCCTTATAAATGAAAAATTCCATTGATACCTAAGGAGAGTAAAGGAATGAAATAATTCCCCCTTTTTTGTATAGACATAGGAGGGACAAGAAGCGTCCCATCCTATTACTTGAGGTTTGACTTTACTAACTAACTTTTCCTTCATGCATGTCATGGTAGTGGATGATGAGTGGAATTATCTTTATTAAAAACCAGTTCTCCTTGGTCCAAGGGGGCGCCTATGTTAGCTAACAAATCTACCACTAGGTTAAGGTTTCTTTTGATGTGATAAAGTTCTACAATTTCAAACATAGCAATTTGGAGATTGATCTTGTGCGAAATGGTGAATTGAGGTTGATCAGAATTCTCAATGATCTTGATCACCTGTTGAATTACTATCATGGAGTTACCAAAGATAGAAAGAGGATGAGTTTCCTTGGAGGTCGTGAGTTCTAAACCTTTCCACAATGTTAAGTATTCAATCTAGTTATTGTTAGAATTTCGTAGACCCCAAGCATATTGGACTACTCTTTCTTAATCGAGGCTAAGAACAACTCCACCCACTCAGTCTTGCCAAATAATTATGAATTATTATTATATGGATAAAATATAATTTTTTTTATTTACATATAATTATTATCATCAATATATAATTTATTATAAAAGAAAAAATATTAATATTAAATTTATATGTAATTGAGAATTGATATAGCAACATTCATATGCTATCCCTAAGATCTAACACATGTTTATGATGTATTGTTTCATAGTTTTTGCTTACAATTATTTCCATTAGCATGATTGTTGATATTTTTTTGATAATGAACATCATATATATATATATATGAACGATTAAATATTAAATTATATGAAATTAGATTGATTAAAGAATTGAATATTTAATATTTATAATGTTAATATATTTTTATATATGTGCATGTGTTATTCTTTATATTTTTATAAGAATATGCTGTGTTTTCTAATAAAAGTTATATGTTATAGTTTCAAATCTAGAGAGGATAAAATATGTACATTTATATAATAATCAAATCATTACACTAAGATGTTTCCTTTAGCTTATAAATTAGAAATTTAATACATCAATTTGGTGTCTACCTTAATTAGGCCATAAGCTTGGTCTATATGGAATTTGGCTTGAGAAATTTTCTTTTTTTACATAAATGAGTGGCCAAAATTTGATTTCAAAAAAATATTCTTCATCAAATACATCATCCAACAAACTCAAATCAACTCATAAATTTAAATTTAAAATTCATTTATTTCACCACCTACAAACCACACACAAACTATTTACATAAATAAAACTCATTAAATAAATATGTATCCAAATCTATCTTCCCATTTTCATCGAACCATAAATGTTTCGACTAACCAAACATTTTTACCCATGAACACCATTCATAATTATGTTTTTTTAAAGATAACTCTACAAGATATATCCATAAATGATGGATTAATTTTGAGGTGATACTGATATAAATCAATGTTAATTGAGTCACGCTACTATCTGTATATTCATTACATTGATTGTCTAGTGAGCCCTATCACACATATTGAGTTTGTCTTACATTTATTAGGTTTTATTTCTTTGGCCCACCAGCTGAACGTGCCTCATAAACTAAAATGTGAGCATCCTCCATGTCTGTCACTTCCACATATGTTTGCATTAAGTTCATGTATGTCCTCACTGAAGCTGAGTATCATCCATTGAAATCCCATTATATTAGTGGCATTCCATTAGGTGTGTAGCTAACTAATCAACTCTAACCGTACTCACCTATCAAATATTTCATAATATGAGAAGTGTTGGTATTCATGGTGGATTGTAACAATGGACCTAAAACCACGCATGGATTTATCACTACCATATCCAAATTCCTTCTCTTAGCAATCTCCCATGTTGATTTCTCTACAACATCTTTCCATAAAAGTACCAGTTATGCCCACACCAAGAAACAATATTAGTGCATGGAATTCCACCCGTATCTACCTATAATTTATGTTTATATTTATGTGTTGTTAGATCCAAAGTAATAAATACATTGGTGTGTATGTTGTACTCAAGATCGCTCCAGCAATCATTTTGAAAAATGGCCCCAGGGTCTTTGTGAGGATACATGTAAACGACATAGATAGAAGATGTAAATACCATGTGCTTCACCCCATTTCTATGTAAGCCTCCATAACAGTCTTGTTCCTTCCACTGCTGACTCTATCACTTGATTCTGCATCATTATAAATAATATTTAATGTCAGTGTGTAACTTTTCATATGTGTCTATAATATGTATCTTGATTGAAATAACAAAGTTTAGGGTGGATGCATTGCGCAAGGAAAAACAACTTATGTGTTCCCAAGTTTAGGGTGGATGCATTACAAATGGAAAAACAACTTATGTGTTCCTCATGATGGGTGGAGAATTAGATTGATTTCAATCAAGATATATAAGATATTTAATTTTTCCAGATGAAAAATAGAGTCACAACACAAATATTCAATTTGTTCCTGAAAACCTAAACAATCCATTTCAATATAAAAGATAATATTGTATGTATATGAGATGAAAAATAATTATAGGGTCATCATTGAGAAGCCAAGCCATGTGAAAGACACAGTGTGATCCTCAGATAGCTGTGAATAAGCTCTGATAATTAAGAATATTGGCTTTCATAAGTTGTAGCCTCTCTTTCTCTCCTTCCAGCTCTTTCAGATGCTCATACTTGCCATCCTCTGTACTTCAATCTTGAAATTGTTAAAAATGCATTCCATCCAAACTAAAAATAAATTGAACACACACTTATGTCATTAAAAAAAATACAAGCAACTGTAATGAGGAGGTCGTGGAATCAATCATAGTGAACCTAGTTATGGGTGAACCTAATCAAAATTGTGTTAGTAAAAGTACGAATTATAACCTACCAAGATTTCCACGAACTGATCCTATGACATTATAGCCTTTAGTAAGGAGTTTCTTGACCAACCATGAGGAAATGAATCCCCCTGCTCTAGTCACACAGACGGTTTGATATGATACAATGGTTTATGTTAGGCTATAATCTGTAGGAAGTAGTGAACTGTAAATTCCTAGAAATTTCATTATTATCTCTTCTTCCTAGGCTAAATAAAGTCCATTATTCTATCTTATACAAGGTGACGACATCCATAAAGTAATGGATAGGTGACCAACCTATAAAAGAATAGTTTCATCCATCCATTTCTTCTTGATCAACAATATGCTATTTACATAGATCAGGTGGAGTCAACATTATGTTATTTAGAGATATCCAATAGAGTTATAAACTTGGATGCAATAAGGTCGATTTTCAGGCGTTTCTTAAAGACAAACCCATAATTCAATCCCTCCCACCCTCTGTGATTCGATTGGCTGAAACACTAATCAACTTGTAGGGAATAACAAAAGATAGTAGCAAAAGCAATGTTGAACTGAAAATCTTGGATGAGACAGACATTGGAGGCCCTTTCGTGGCCTTCGGTCCCAACTAAACTCTGAGTAACGAAACAAGAGTGATGTTCTTCTTGAAATTTAGAAGCTTCAAGCTTAGAAAAATGTAACAAGAAATCATCTCAAAGGCAAAGGAAATGGCAAGCAATATGAAATGTTGGTGAGGGACATTGCATTACCCGTTAATTATTATTAACTATTAACTGATTATTAATGAATGTGATGGTTTAATATTATTCATGTGATGGTTTACTACTAGTAATTGTCCTAAAAGGTACAAAGAGAGGCCGATAGAATTATTAAATTGGAATTGTTGAATTTCTCCTTTAACTTTGTGGGATCTAATAATCCCGAGAAGTAGATTTGTTTGAAAATATTAGTGATCGAAACTGGTAAAACACAATATCACAAAGAAAGACACCTCTTCTTGCTCTTCCTCTACTGCTCCTTGTCCTGTTCATGTTTCTCCACCTCTTGTTCTACCAAGCTGGATGGGATGGTGCCAATGGCCGTCTCCACTACTACTACTGCTTCCACCATTCGGGCATCGCTACTTGAGACTTGAGGGCACCAACGCTGTGGGAAGAAGAATCGATGGGTATTTTGCCACATTGCTTAGCTCTTACATTGGTGTCCCTTGAGATCTGCTTTCCCAAGTGACTGTAAAATTCCTCCATGAGGGCTGCTTCAAGATCTTGGTTTCTCACATCCAAAAACTAGAAACTTCAACCCCCAATCTCATCAAACGTTGGCCATAAATTTACTTCTTATCTCCAGAGAAACCCCTTTTGTGTATGTTAATCAATTTAATGTATATCTTAATGGGTTTGAGTCTAATCAAATGATTGATACTTAAAAAAATTCTAAAGTTTTTGTGTATGTCAATCAATTTCTAAACCTTTTATGTATTTCAATCAATTTAATGTATATCTAAATGGGTTTCAGTCCAATCAAATAGTTGATACTTAAGAAATTTCTACGGATTTTTATGCATTTTATGTTTTGCAAGTTTACACATTTACATCCAACAATTACTGAGGATAAATGTGAAATTGGTAAAAGTAGAACAACAGTATTCCCTTGTGCCCATTTTTGAGTCCCTACAGGAAAATAACCCTTGCTTATAGGCTGGCACAATTTTCAAATGAAGCATAATTCAATATATATTAATAAACCATATCTGCTACAAGAAGGTTCTATAAAGTGCATTACTTTCTTGAACAAAGTAACGAGTGTCTAGTGCATTGTCCACATTTAGAGTAGGAGTCAAGGAAATGGAAAAATTATCTCGAACAGAAATGGGATATACCTCAATATTGACATCTTCAAGCATGTGCATGCTAAACTACTCACTATGAGCTTCAATTTGAGAGAATGTAGAAGAATCAAATGGGAATGTTAACTAAAAACATCACATAATAGGAAGGATGAAATTTCAAATAATAAAAAAATGTATCTTCCAACAATAATAAATTTCAACCCTTGTGTCCACAAATTTAAAATTGGGCATTAAATGGGATCACCATGCCAAGCCCAAAAAATGTCTTGAGGCCAGGTCTAAGCTTTTCTTCTTAAAATTTCTCATTGTCCAGTGTGTCATCATCGGATTTTTTCAACTCCACCACAAACAGAGGAGTAGTTACCTCAAATATCTCTGCAACAATAGATACCTGTCATTTCCCGCATCCGAAAAACCCTTGCATCTCCACCTTGTAATATGCCTCTTCTTCATGTTTAAATTTTCAAGCTTAGCTATTTCCTTGAATTTTGAGATGATATTGGCAATGGCCTAAGTATATGTGAAGCGTTTATCATGTCTTAGTTTTTTCTCTTAAAAAAAAACCTGATAGATCAAAGCCTCGTGAAACATAAATGATATCGAATGCATTTAACTTTGAAGAATTCTTTTATGTAGTCTTAGTGGAGGCATTCAACACCGAAGCCACATCATCAAGATTGTTACTGTTTTCATTGTCTTTCGTATCAAGTTCACGGGTTTGAAATCCTTCATTATTTTCTACCAAAAAAACATTGTTGTATGTCGAATCTGCTTCCAAAAGGATATCGAAGTAACACTGTAATTACCTCAGTAAACATATTAGCCATGGTTAACAAATGAATCAGCATATCAAATACCATTAAATCTGATATTGATTCACCAAATACCGAACAGTTCCAACACTAAATTCTTACTCTTCTCCATCACAAGGCCCTGAAGCAAAGCCTAGGCACAAGCTCACATTCTGCTTCTACTCATGATATTGATTGTAACACAATATGATTCAAATATGTGTTGAAACCCTAATTGTTTTCCTATCCATAGAAAAAACTCGATAGCAACTCGTGGTTAGTCTGTATATCTTAACAGCACTATGACGAACCTAGAAGATGTCAATCTGGTACCATTTTTTTAGAAGATTCCACTGATGGGACTTTATTTAAAGGATATTGAAAGAATAGTCGCAATTTTTTTATGGATGTGAAGTGAATCCTCCAGAAGATGGCAAAGCTAAAGGTGGTTGCAATACTGATTGGGCACTTTCCAACCTACCCTTCCAGCACTTTTGCAAACCAAACATGGAGCCACATGGAGAGTTTGGAATAGATAGTGGAAGACAAACAACATGGGTCTTATTTCCTGACATCCCATAAGTGGCCACATAGCGTCCAAGAGGTCTCCATAGTTGGACTTCCCACGTAATCTATGATAATGTGAGAACCAGAAATGTTGACTTTTGATGCAGTGACAGAAGTTGTTGTGTGGTAAATGACTTTGATAAGCATATGTCCCCATAAGGTATCAATGGGTGTAATACCAAAGGAAGCCATTTCAGCCTCATTAAACACTATTGAATGAGAAGTGGATAATCTGTAAGACAAAGTAAAGAGGTAGTGCTTTGGAGAAGAACAAGGCATATAGAAAAGTCGATCATTTGGAAGAAATCTTGTCAATGCGTATAGAGACCAGAGCATAAGGATTGTTTTCTTATACACCACAGGCACATTTGTTACATGAGGAGGAACATGGGGAAGAAAGTTCCAATTTATCCCTGTATCAATTTTTTGAAGGCTCAAAAAATCGGGACTCCAACAAGGGTGATAACCACCTAGTTCAGACCTTAAGATAACTCCTTTTCCATTTGGAATAGTGGCTCCAACTAGGGATGATGGGACCAGTTTCCCAATCTATTTATGATTTGTGTGCTAGTGGGATGATGTTTTTTTGGGGGGGGTTTTATAGGGTGAATGCTTGTTCTAAATCTAATCTATTTTCTAACTAACATATGAAATCTATTGTAATCAAAGAAAACATCTAACTTTAAACTACCCTAGGAGTAACATTTACTTATGCGATCTAAAATAGTTTCTAAAAGCAATTGATAATGAAGATCATTCAATCACCATGAGAAAAGAATCCATTTAAAAGTGATTGTTTTGTATAAAAAGTTAGCCAAAACAATTATGAGAAATATATCGCATAAGAGTCATTCACATATTCAGCATAAAGAGTAAGTTATCACCATACAGAAGTGCAATAATGACAACTTAAACATTCGAACTTTCATATATAAATAACTGAAAATGATTTATTGCTTAACACATAAGTAAAAAGTATTAGGAGATAAATATACCATTTGTAATAGTTCTACTCATGAGCTGCAAAAATATAGATCTATCTTCAAATCACTTAACATCCACTAAAAGTACAAAAGTGAATTTCAGTAGCAGATATTAAACTCATATAGAAAATATATCTCATTCCATTCATTTTATCAAAGCCTCCTCAGTGGGGGGAAAATGCACGTTCTGAAGAATTGTTTTTGATAAAACTCTGGACCCCTCTCTATATGCATGAGAGGGGTTTAAATACTACTCTATGAAATCTAAAAATAAATATTACAAAAATAGATGAGGAGGTTTAAATGACCCGCCTCATTTTAAGCAAAAATAAACTAAAACGAAACTAAACTATATCTATGATAAATCCTGCATCAGATCCTTTAGATCGCAAATATCCAACATCAGTTCCAAGAGTGTTAGTTGGCCAACTTCAGCTTTTAACTGTCTTGCAAATACAGCGTTGTCAAGAGATTTCACTATCTTCTCGGCAGAAGTTTTGAGGCACTTCAGGGTCATCCATTGGTTATGTGGTTTACCAAGTGCTGCCAGTATGTTTCCTAGTTTAACTTGTTTACCTATTTAATCACCTATGCCCTTTCCTTTATTGTTTGTTTCCACATTGTTTGAAGTTATTGTGCCTTTGGAAGGAAGCCCAGAGTGGTATCTATTACTAAATTGACCTTGTACAAATTTCCATTTATGCATTCAATGACATTGTTCACCACTGTCGCTGCATCTTCCATTGCCTATTCTACTTCCTTTAGCTGAGAATCCCATTTCATGAATAAAATCTCTTTGTGCTATTCGTCAATTCTGGGCATGTCTTCTCTTTTTCCTTCTTCAAATCTCTGCTAGTTCAAGAAGTATGAGACCTTCTTAAAAATTGGATCATATTCAAGTCGTAATTCTACGACTTGATTTGCAATATTATTGCTCATTTCACAATGGGAATTCCATTGTGAGATCTTCTGGCATAGTAGTTGTTTCTGTTGCAGGAGCTGGGAATTGAGAGCAAGTGCTTCTAATAAACTCCCCAATTTTGCTATCATCTTTATGTAGTTCTATCATACCTTGTATATGTTCTTCTTTATTATCCAAACTACTTTGATGTACCAATTGCATTTGCTGGAAGCCTTGCTCTAGTTTTGCCAACTGTGTTTCTGCTTCTTGATTGATGCTGACTTGTTGTAACTGTTGTTCCCAAAACAAAATCCTATCCTCTTTTTCTTTAAGTATAAATTGAACCTCTGTTGCCTTATCAATAGTTTCTGAAGCATATGCACCTATGATCTGTGAAAGCCTAGTTAGATTTTCTGATGGGTCTGTAGTGGGATGTTTCCAAAGAACATCTAAAGGTTCATCCTTGGAAGTGAGAACAACATCCAACTCCCTTTTCTTTCTTTGCCTTCTGATGACAACCTTATGTTGAGGGATACAAAATACATCTAGAGGAGGAATTTCCTCTATCCTTAGTATAATTTCAAATAAGGGAGCAATAGGAATGTGCTCTGTTTCCTGAGTATTAACAACCCTCTATATTACCATTTCTGTGGTTGTCTCCTTTGGATTTGTCAGTGGCTCTGCGCTTCATTCTTCTGTGTTAATTAACTTATTAAAATTTTCCCATTCCCCTTCTAGATCAATTACAAGTGGCTTTATTGGCTTTGTAAGAGGAGTGGGATTTTCAACTTGTTTTGGGGACAAAGGCTGCTGATCAGGCTTTTCTGTAGATTGAGCTGTGTCATTTATTGACTCCTTGCTTTTGTTGTGTTCACTCTTGGATTGATCACCAGACTTTTCAGCTGATTCTTTTTTAGAACTTGTTTTGGACTTCTCTTTTGAACCTTCACTTATGCTAACACTGGAAGTAGGCTCCCTTATTGGTTCGATTAGCGATTGGACCAATGGGACCTTTGATAACCATTGCTTTCTGTAATTGTCAAACTTTTGGAGATTTTCTTGGTCAAAAACAATTCGTGTTGTATGTTGAACCTCTATGAAGGTGTTTTTCTGCAGAAAAACATCGTCAAAGGGATCTTCTTCATGGGAAGATACTTTTATTTTAACCATTGTAGTAAAACGACTTACAACACCAAAGAGATCATATTGCCTTCCTCGGAACTTTGGTAGTTGTAAACATAATACATTATGAACTTCTTTGAAAGCATGACATAAGTCATGCAAGGCAAATCCTCTGCATATTACAGGAAATTGGGGCCAAATGGCCTTCTTGGAATCTTTTAGTACCTTGCTCATTCCTCCCACGTCACAGGTCTGATAGGCTATCTCCCTAGCCATCAGCTTGTCAGGGACGTAAAAAGTTAGCACATGGGGTGAAGCAATGCTGCCAAACACTCTAATATACGTGAACAATTCTTCCCCAAACCACCTTGCCACGAAGAGAATATCCACTTCAGCTCTTGGGGAAAACCTTGGGGCATCTTGGTTGTAGAGCATTTTATAAATCAGGAACATAACTCCATGACAAATTTTGAAGAAATGTGGGATGAAATTGGATTCCCACAATACTTTGTGATAAACCTGAATGGTAAGTGGATTTTGTACTATCCACCTACATCCCATAATAGGAATTTCAGAAACAAAAAAATAGCGTCCATAACATAGGCGCTAAAAAAGAATGGAGGGTAAACCCTCGAAGCAAAGCTTATTTTAGTTTTGTATTCTAAAATTGCAGTAGCTAAATTGTCCAACAAGATTTGAGCCAAATCCATTATTGTGGCATTAATAGCCACATCCACTAGAGGTAACCATTCTGATGAAAACTTGTTGATGTCTAGTTTCCCAAACAGTCTACATAACATTACAGTGGCAAAACAATAAGGAGAACAGAGAGAGCCACTGGCATACATACCTTTTTAATCCTTCTTCAATCTTTCCTCATTGTTTGACAATGCTTTGTGCATTCCGCCAAGTCTTCATTCTCCTTGGCGAACTTTTCTACAAATCGCTTGTTGTAGCTAGCCTGGGGTTCTTGTAAGTGGTACATACGCCTAAAATTGTTTGGAGTAAATGACACCATGACCTCTTGGCTGTTCTTTTTGAACTCTCTGTTAGATATGTCTGTGTGATCTATAATCCATTTCACTATATCAGTGTAGGGGAGCACTTTTGCCCTCGCCGCAATGCGGTGTAGAAACAAGCATGCCAGTTTAGTTAGGGATGCTTCAGAAGAGCCATGTCCATCCACTGTAACTGTAACTTCCATAATTCTCGGGTCTTCGTGCTCTAACAATTGATACATAGCTTCCCAAGTAGATATCCCTGCGTCCCTACTACAGGTAGTGTCTGTGAATAATGGGGTCAGTTCTGACTTCTCAGCCATGGGAGCCTTGCCTTTCTTTCCCATTTCTTCGTGTGTTACGCTCTGTGTGTTCTTCCTGAAAGTTGCAAGCAGAGAGAAAAAATATGATGAAAATGATATTGAATGCAAGAGTAATCAATAGAAAGACAAAAATAAGGTGACAGGAGGTCTTTAATTCTAAATCATGTCAAAAGATATCAACTTGCGTCAAATGATCCTTTACACTGATATGAATCGTTTTAAATAAATGACCAGTAATGAACCGTTATGCTAAAACATTAATGTTCATAAATTTTCATCGAACTCCGAAAAGTACTGTCCTAGAACTCTGAGCCCTTCAAATTGCGATAAAAGCGATTTTGTGATTTTCTTCGCAATATTGTAGATCGCTATATTGCAAAAACTATATTTCGTTAAAAACCATCATTACATTCGCTGATGCGATATGCGATTTGTGAGATGTTATCGCATTTCGCAAAGTTTACATTCGTTTCATAAAGTAATGCTGTGGTATTTGAATTTACAATGCGATGAGGTTATAAGCTTCATGATCTAGCATTCTCACGGATCACATTATCAAGAAGTAACTTTTATAAGGGATGTCTGCTATAACCTTTTGCATGTGAGAATAACCTTTTCTAAAGCGGGTTTTTTAAGGTTTTCCTTAACGTTCGTGACTTTTCCATTTATAAATTTTTTCTTAGGCCTTATGGTCATGTGGCAATTTTTACAAGAAACTCATATTTTGTGAAGTTTTATGTGCTAGGAGAATGAAAAGGTAAATTTCTATGTTTTAGCAAGCTCCACTTTGACATCTTGTTTTATTCTAAAAATGAAAAGGTTATAATAAATGTTAATATTTGATTTTTTAGAAGGGTCCCCATTTATTAATGTTATTACTAACACTAATAAAAAGGGGGGTTGTTGATAGGCACAATATAGTCTTATACCTACTTGTTTCAGCACTTTTACATTCATTTTTTAGGTCAAGAACCAATATGGATTCTGTAGAATCCACTGTAACTATATTGGATCTCCCTTCGGAACATTTTCCCAGCCTTGTCCAAGATTTAAATTCAACAAACCATGTTCAAGCAATATGTGTCCACCTTCAACATGGGTTGCAGACCATGCTCCACCTTCTTTGATGGAACTTGAAGAAGATACAGTTGCAGGCCTGAATCAATAATGCTCTGAAGTATTTTAATGGTCCCCGTAACATTGTGAAAGCAACACATCAATTACAATAAATCCTTGTCAATTGTTTTTACGTAAATCTATATTTTCCTATGGAATGATTGAATTAAACAGTACTAAATTGAACCATTGATCTTTCTTTCTTGGTACCGAGGATGAAGATAAGAATGTCTTAAACAAATCAAAATGTTTTTGGACACTTATAGAAGGTATTCTTGCTTCCAGAAGGATCTATAAGTTGTTGACAAAGTACTCGGAAACAATTTGTTCCATTTTTTCTCGACTCCTTTGACCTTTTCCAAAGACCGTTTTTCAGATCAGACATGGCTTTTTTTATCAACCTATTTTTCCATGGAGCTTGGGTTTATATATTTGCATCGACAAAGGCCAATTTAAATAGGGGGATCCTTTCATCCACCGCTATTGCTTTTGCTTCGAATTCTTAAGGAGTTATCATAAGTGAAAATAGGTTTGAGGGTCGATCTTAAAATCTAGAACAATTATTTAGATGTTAAAGTATAGAACAATTATTCAGATGCGAAAGCTTGTTAAAAATGATTGCAATATTCAACATAAAAACATCTTGGATGAAATATTTTGATTTTCAGTAACATTTTATTAGCTTGTACCCATCTCGTATTGTCTTTGGGAGCCCAGTCTACTGAGCCAAAACTACAAAGGTATGCAAATGACACTTATAAGCAAGTGAAATCCATCAGATTAAAATAGTTTAAACCCTAAATTGTTGCACAGACTAAAGAATAAATAAATATTTAGAATTTTTATAAATAAAATGATGAACAATTATAGAGGTTAATTTACAAAAAATAACTCCCACAAGAATCTAATTCAAATGTGTCAGGCAATTTGTTTGAATTAGACATTTAATGCAAGAAATTAACCTATGTGGGAACCAAAACTGTGGTAAAGACAAAGAAAAACAACAATATAGGCAAAGTGAGGATTCACTTGAAAATGTTGTGCACAAACTTCAAAGAATTTTAAACAAATATTGTTGCCACTATATGAGACCCACCAAGATATGAATCAAATATCTTTAGCTAAAAGTAGCATATTTAATGGTTGTCGGCAAAATACAAAAGCATATATATTTAAAATATTAAAATTTTGAATCAATCATTTTAATAAAAGAAAGTTTTGAAGCTTGGAAAGAAGCATTATAGGGAATAGTATTAGTTTTATCTTTGGCATTAGAGGTTGAAGGGGTAAATCAATATGTAGACCCATATATATAGTGTAAAAATTGGAATTTAAGGCATAAAACAAAAGAATCTATCAATTTTTTGACCAAGGAAGCATTTCCCTCTGATTAAATATGCACAAACATTAGGGAACATTGCAGATATCAGTTTCATTCAGATGAAAAACTATGAATGAGATCTCTGGCTAATAACTGTGGGCGAATATTAATTTTCTAATCAACAAAGCTAAATTTGAGGGCAACATTGAGTGAAAAAGTGGGACTTTGGGAATTTCACTAAGTTTTCAAAAGAGATTCGACAAATTACTTTATGAAAAACATATTATATGTAAATAGAGAGAATTAAAATTCATAGTTACTTCACTAGTACATCTTCCCAATTCATTTTAGTATTAAATAAAAGGAAAAATTTGAGGAAACAAAACTGATTTGTGAAGATTTGGAATTCCAAAAAAGGTTTGGGAGGGATTATCATTCATAAATCTATTTCTTACATCAAAATCACAACCAACAAAATTCAAACATCTCCTAATCCCTTCAAATAAATAATATTTAACTTGAGAAAAAAAGCTCGAAAAAAAGCAAAATTAGGGGAAACATAGCTTAAATTGTTAGAATTCTACCATCGATTACTTCAAATTTGAAGCAAGATGAATGAAAACGATCTCAACGTTAAAAGTCCATACATTTAATGGTCGACTGCCACCTGTAACGTAAGCAAGACTCAACTAGGACACCTTCGGAATCTGAAGCCATCTTGAAACCCTACGCACATAGTTTGCTAATGCTCTGCGGAATTTCGGTTGAGAACCAGCCTTACCTGTGCCACCGTTAAATTGAATCAAACAAATGTCATTTAATCTCGCATACCATTAAGTTGAATCAAACAAATGTCATTTAATCCCACAAAAGAGTAGACGACATTTGTCAGAGGTAGATGAAAAGGGTAGACTAGATGTCAAACGTAAAATCATATGCCAGATATCAATCAAAAAATGAAAGTGTAGACTATTGAACTGATTCAAAACAAGGTCTATCAGCCTAATTATTCAATTGTGTAAAATTAAATCTAAAGATGTAGAGTAGTCTAAAATAACACCTACGGGGTCTTTCTCAAAAAAAATCCTTACAACATAATAAATACATAGATAAATATATACTTTTACTATAAAAAAAATTTACCAATATATTTTATCATTAAAATTTTTAAATTTATTTTTTAAAAAATTATATAATATATTAAAAAAATTATTATAATAAACGAAAAAATAAAAATATTATAAAATTTAACCTAGGGAGATAATATAAACTAAAAACGTGGTGAAATTTGACCAAGACATTTTTATTCTTTTAAAAACCATTTTCGTATCCAATTATGGAAGACACACACTTCGTAGAAATTTTTGTAATCCACAAGATGCCTAAGATAACAGTCACAAGAACATTAGCAATGAAGCCATTCCTTCAATGGCCCATGAAGAAAAGGGAAAACATAGCGTCTAAGTATGCCCAAACTCTTTTACAGATTCAAAAATATTTTCCACAAGGCTTTTAAAAATGTAAATTAGGCTAACAAAATTACATAATGAAAAGAGATCCTGCGAAGATGTAAGAGAGTCTATTAAGAAAGATTAACCTAAAAATAGTATTAGTTGATATTATATTTATTTATTATAAATTATAATTATAAATATATTATAATATTATAAATTTGAAGTCCCTGTGATCATATTTTGTTTAGTGATGTTTTCGGGAGTTATTGTAATCATGTTTTATTATATCGACGTTTTGAACCAATCTCTATGGTTCTTTATCAAGATCATATGTGTGAAAAAATCATATAATAATAGAGCAATAAATAAGGGAATGATTGAAATAGTAATGTGAGGAGTCCACATATTTGATAATATTAAGAAATAAATTAAGTTTATTTTATTCAAATTAATTATTATTATTTTATATAATGTAACATTGCAATATTATAATGTTATTGAATAAATGTTTTAGTATTCATTATTATTTTTTTGTTTTTCATTTTTTGTTTTACATCAATTAATACCTAATTTTATTTGTTCCTGTATGATATAAAAGTTTTTGTAATAATTGATTTTGTTGACTTTACGACGATTAATGCTTTTTTTTCTCGGTAAAACTATTATATTATATACAAAATCAAAGTACAATTACAATCAAACTGTCAAAAAGAACAAGCTACCTGGAGGTAATGGCAGCGTGGAACAGCAGCATTCGCAGTTTAAGAGGACGAACCAGACCATTAGTTTTTCCCACGCAGGGGCTAGAGGAATAAAAAAGACCATTCCCGCGCAGGGGAGTGCAATTTTTTTTTGACATAGAGCAGTATCCATCCATGTGTAAAAAACCAAAACCTGAACACAGACAAATGCTCTACAACATTGACACATTGACACAACAACTTTGACGCAATGACATAGCCAAAAAAAATGGAATAGACAAAATCCCTCCATTACGGGCCACGTAACTTGAGAAGGAGCCGCAGTTAATCTTCAAGAACCTCCTCCACTATCCTACACCAGCCGTATTCCTCCATGTCCTGTGCTTGGACCTCCTCAGCTACAGTCGTGACAGGCTCCATCTTGACATCCTCCTTCTGGCTGGATGGTCTTTCCGTTACCTTTACGGGATCTGCAGAGGGCGTCTCCATAGCTCCCGTGGTATCAGCTGGTGGTGTCATCTCCCTTTGAGCGCTGGATTTGCCCTCTTCTTGGGCCTCCTCAATGAAAAGCACCGAAACATGGCCGTTGATCTGGGGCCGGTTCAGAGAACTATTGAAAGTGAAAACTGCTGAGCCAAAGGAGGGTGAGGAAGAGGACCCAGGAGAGCTGGCTTCCAGAAATTGGCTAGGCCTAAGAAAACTTGCTCCTTTAGCATGAGGGCAATGGCCGTGGAAATGGCAATGGTGGGAGGTCTCCGTATCGACTGAAGGGCGCGAGGACCCGCCACGGCTGGAGCCTCAACAGTTGAGCATTCGCTATCGAGGCCGAACCATAATTGCAGAGCTGGACAGAGCTGAATTGGATTTCAGAATACAGAGTGAATCAAATGTAGGCGGTGGAGTGGACCTAATAGACGGGAGAGGATCCTATAGGAAATTCATATACCAAACAGATGGACAGAGGCTGGGAATGACCTGAGAATTCGGAATTGAGGGAATGGACGGAGAATTCGGGCTAGGGCTCAACCCCAACAGTGCTAGAGGTAGCAGAAGAAGCTCGAGCCAAGCCTGAATTAACATGGTAAATCCAGTGCTACAGCCGTTAATATTGCACCCTCCCTTGCCTCGAGGCGCTCCCGCCATTACTATGGCATTCATGGGAGATGAGGAGTCGAGCCCTGTTTCGCAGGCGGAGTTGAACGAAGCGTTAATGCTCCTCTGCTGCGGTCTTTTATTTATGAACCTGTGCCGTCGAGAATGTCCCTTCCCCCATGTGGACACAGTGCTTCTACGCATGGCAGGCAGGTGGCCATCACTGCTCGTCCGTCCCATCGCTTTAATTTCAGCCTTAAGCACCCGCATCCGGGGGGCGGCATCATTTTGGACCAGATGATTGCATTCTTGTGCCTGTTCATGATTCGTTAAAATGTCTAGAGTCCCTGTTTGAAGAGTATGCTCATTTTCCACACCCATATTGGCCATGAAGTCAGCAACCTTGTTTCCTTCCCTCTTTATGTGATTGAAGGTGATGGCCCTGTTACTGAGAAGCTCTTGCTCCATGGCTTTCAATCTTGCTTCAAGCCTCCAACTAGTGGCCATTTTCTTTGCATGGGAGCCATTCAGGAGGTGTTTGGCCATGTTGATTAGGATCTGGGAATCTCCTTCCACCTCTAGGGGATGGAAGTTGTGATTCCTTGGAAGAAGGAGACCTTGCCATACACCCTCTAACTCAGCTGAGTTATTGGTGTCCCACCCAATGTTTCCATAGTAGATCAGAAGAGGCGAGCCTACATAATTTCTAAAAATTCTACCGAAACTTGCAGTTCCAAGATTTCCCTCTGAGGCTCCATCAAAGTTGAGCTTGAAGGAGAGCTTTGGAGGGGCAGTCCAAGAGAACTTTTTAGTGTTGCTGCTTTTAGAGGGGACTTTGTTGTGGGGTTCCTAAGGGAGTTGCATATTCCAATTTTCCCAGATGGATTTCTCATTGTGTAGAGTCGGAAGGTCCTCCATAGTCCATGAGCGAAGCATCAGAGTCTCTTTTAGATTCACACAGAGCTTGCTCCAGATAATTTCTACCGGGGAACATTGATCTTTGAATATTTGCTTGTTCCTTTCTTTCGATATGCTCCTTAAGAGAAGCCCGGGGAGAATATTCCATAAATGGTTGAGGATTTCACTTTTGTATGGATTCATTTTCCAATGTCGCAAAGAGTTTGTGATATCGTCTGGATGGCTGCATCTTCTTTGACATCTGAAGCTAGCCTTCTCCCACAACTGATTGGCCAAGGGCCAAGAGTCCAAGAGGTGGTGGATTGTTTCCTCCTGAGATTTGCAATTAACACAGATGGAGGGGCCATGATAGTTTCTTTGTCTAATTTTATCCCAGGTGAGAATTCTCTGATGTCCTACCAGCCAAAGGAAGAAGAAGACTTTAGGCCATGATCCAAGCTCCCAGATTTTGCTCCAAATTGGGTCAGGAGGGGTTGCGTCTGTGCACATAATTTTGTAGGCCTCGGAAGTGGTAAATGCACCTTTAGGCTTGTAACCCCATCGCAGAATGTCCTTGCCTTCGGAGTATCTAATGCTCCTTTTGCAAAGTTCCTTTTCCAGATCCTCTATGAATGGGTTTTCCGTGTTTCTGGTGAGCTGGTTCCCTTGTTTCCATTTCCTAAAGCCTTGCTCTGTCTCCTGAGTCCAGTACTCCCAGATCTTATCATGGTGTTGTTCCTCTCTGATGAAGTTTGGAGGTAGATTTAGAATGCTGCTAAGATTTGGCATTTGGTAACAGGCATCCATCCAGAATCATGTTGTTCTTCCATTTCCGACTTCCCAAAAACTATACTGCTGAATCAACTGGAAGAGTTGTTTGGCCGTGTTCCATATTACAGAGCCTTTGACATTGGGAGTAAATCGGATGAGCTCCTCCTCAGGTCTGTGATTGGCGTATTTGGTCGTCCAGATGGAAGCCCAAGGTTTTTCTAGGGAAGAGAGCCATTGCCACCAAATTTTGGCACTCATGATAGCATTGTTGTGATTTGGATCCCTCAGTCCAATGCCTCCTTTTTCCTTGGGTGTTCAGATAGTGATCCACTTTACCAATGCCCATTTTCTGTTTGTGGTTGAATTCCCCAAAAGGAAGCCTCGTTGAAGATCCCGTATTTTTTTTAAAACCCATTTAGGCACCGCTAGGATTGAGAATAAGTAAAGCGGCATAGCCTGTAGTACTGCTTTTATGAGCACCACACGACTAGCCATGTTCAGAGTTTTGTACGTCCAAAGGTTAAGATGGGATTCAAGCTTCTCGATGAGAATATGCCAGGAGGAGTGCTTGATGGCCAAGGCAATAAGGGGGGCTCCAAGGTATTTGGAGGGGAGTGTGGCAATGGGGAATCCCAGTATCCGGGCTACAACATGCTTAACAATAGGCGGGGTGTGGAAGAAAATGATCTGTGACTTGGATTTATTGATGCTAGTTCCTGAGGCCTCAGAGAAGTCATTGAGCAAGGATTTGAAGCGGGAGGCTTCCTGGACTGATGGGTAGCCAAAGAGCATGTTTTCATCAACAAACTGCTGATGTGTTATAGCTGGGGAGTTGTGAATGGAGAGACCTTTAAGTTGATGGGAGGGGAGGGCTTGTTTGATGTGACGTCCCAGGCCTTCAACCATTAATACAAAGAGGAAGGGGGAAAGAGGGTCGCCCTGCCTGATTCCTCGTGAGGGACCGAAGGGCCGAGACGGGATGTCATTCACAAGAATGTAAAAGACGGATGAGGTGATAAGACTCATAATCCAGCGAGTCCACATCGGAGAGAATCCAAAGGCATTTAACATTTTCTGAATGTAAGTCCAACTAAGCTTATCAAAGGCCTTAGAAAGATCAAGCTTTAGAATCATACCTGCCTATTTGCAATGCTTGAGAAAGTGTATAATCTCATGCGAGAGGATAATGTCGTCCAAGATCTATCTCCCTTCGACATGCCCAGATTGTTCAAGAGAGATGAGCAAGGGTAAGAGGGGCTTTAACCTGTTGGCTATAACCTTCGAGATCACTTTGTATATGACGTTGCATAGAGAAGTCGGCCGAAATTTATCTGGGGTGTAGGATTCCTCCTCTTTTGGTATAAGTGCAATGAACGTTGAGTTGAGAGAAGGTAACAGCCAATGAAGAGCTCTCGATTCCTCCACCACTTGCCAAACCTCAAGTTTCATCAGCTCCCTGAAAGTGTGAAAGAAAGTTGTAGTGAAGCCATTGGGGCCAGGGGCTTTGCCCTCCTTGAGTTGGGACATGGTTGTATCCACCTCCTAAGTTAGTATAGGCCGAAGAAGAAGCTCATTGTGTTCCTCAGTGATAAGCTTTGGCACATTTTGGGTGATTCCTTCTATTACTGGTCGCCTATCTGCATTGGTCTTTTGGTGAACTTGCTTGAAGTGATTTAGAAATTCCTCCTCGATTTCTTCATGCTGTTCTATCCTTGCCCCACCTTGATTGTGAATGAAGGGGATATTGTTGTGCATTCTTCGTTGAACAATGGTTCGGTGAAAGAATTTAGTATTCCGTTCACCCTCTTTCAGCCATCTAATCCTGGACTTCTGCTTCCATAAAATCTCCTCCTGCTTTCTCCTTTCTTCCAGCTGATTGTGGATACGCTGCTCCTGCTCCAGGGTCCCCTCCGTGTGACCTCCTATGATTACTTGTTGCTAGAGATATGCCATTTCTGTATTCAAATCTTATTGCGCCTTGAAGATTTTTCCAAGGTTTCATAATTCCAACACTTTAAATGGTGTTTTAGATATTTTAGTTTCTGTTGGAACTGAAACATTTTGGAGCCCTCTGGCGGGATGAAGGTATTCCAAGTAATTCTGATGAAGTCTTTGAAGTTAGGGTGGGTGAGCCAAAACTCTTCGAAATGGAAGGGTCTCCCTGTGGTGTTTCCCAGTCTTTGCCATTGGAGGGAAATTGGCCAATGATCTGAGCCTGAATGGGGGAGAATTACCTCAGTTATCTCCTCCTAAGTGGACCGAGTTATCTGATATGAGAAATATGTCAAGTTTAGAAGTGATTTGGTACTTCCCTGCTCTGCGATTACTCCATGTGTACTTACCATTACAAAATTGCAGGTCAATTAGAGAGGTGTTTTCAATGAAGGCTTTGAAGTGGGTAGTTTCCTGTTCCAACCTGTTTCTTCCTCCAAGCTTTTCCCCCTGCTTGGTGATCATGTTAAAATCCCCTCCAATGATCCAAAGAGGATGCATTCTGTTGTTATTCAGAGCCTCTATTGTATTGAGAAGAGTTGTTTTGTTTCCTGCTTCCTGCGGGAAATAGACATTGGAAAGGTGTCCATGTATATTGGTGCCTAAGATGTGGAAGGTGGCTTGAATGAAGTGGTGAGAAGCATGGAAGTCGGAGAGGGTTAACTCTTTCATGTTCCATGCAATTGCAAGCCCTCCTGATGCTCCTGAGGCATCCACTGCCACCGATTAACAACCTGGCCATGCTTTAGAAAGGATGCTTCCTAGTGTACTGTTGTTACTCTTGAAGAAAACATAGTTGTGGCTTTTTATCTTTATCATATTTTTCAATATTCTAAGTTTCCCTGGGCTATTGAGCCCCCTTAAGTTCCATGAAATGAGCTTCATGATTCACTAATGGTAGAGGGTTTGTAGTACTTTGTCAATTTTGCATACCTGCCTGAGTCCACCAGGATTTTCCCGACTGCTATTGTTCGCTGGAGATCTGTTCTTCTTCCCCTCTTTTTGGAGTCTTGTGGCAGGAGACTGCCATCCCAGTGGCTTCCCGGTTGGATGCCTAGTTGTTTCTGCTGATAAGCTCTTGAGATGACCACTTCCAATTTGTTGAGTTGAAGCTCTGGGATATTATCGTAATCCCTCTTTTTGCAGGCTAGTTCTAGCTCTAGAATGTCTACTCCTTCCATATCTATACTTTCTGGTTCTTCATCCATTTGTTGCACCTAACTGTTTCTTGCTATGGATATATCTAAGCTTTGGGGTTGATCTGGAGTACCATCAACTTCCATGTCATTTGCTTTCTCTGCAGGCTCCTTTTGCCTATCTTTGGGGGTGGCCTCAACACCCTTGGAGGTTTGTGACTCAGGAGGAGATCTCGAAGGAGGGAGGTGGGATGAGGCGGAAATGGGCGTGGAGCTAGGCTTAGAGTTCAGGTTTTGGTCGTCAGAGGCTTGAGCTAGAATTTCAAAGCTGTTACTTGTAGCAGGGACAGAGGCAGAATCTAGCTGGGGTTTTTTCCTGGTCGAGGGCCTTTTGTGCACTCATTTACGGTTGGGTGCTTTGGCAAAGCCATCCTGGGTTAGAGTGTCGGAGGGGTTAGGAGCATTGGTCTTGGCATTAAGCAGACAATCTATGAATAAATGTCCATGAGCATGACATTTTCGGTAGCGAAAAGATACATGTTCATAATCCAAGTGTTGAATCCATTCATGTTCATAATGAGAAAGACTTACGGAGTCCGGCAGGGCTTGGTCTAGGTGCATGAAGACGTAGATGCGGGCATAGGAAGTATATCTGCGAAGCTTCGTTTCTTCCGCTGCTTTTATGTATTCACCTACTCCATTGCCTATATCTTTGAGCAGGCCTTCATCCCAATATTCATCTGAAAGTGAATACATTCTGATCCATACTGGAGCCCAGGTTAGGTCTTCCTTGTCCGGGTTGAATCTTGCTACCCAATCTCTTAGATACAGTCCGGCTGAGTTGAAAAAATATGGCCCTTCATCCATGATTCTGTACTTGTCTTCTAGGCATAAGAAAATCGTCGTAAAGAACCATTTTGGTCCTATCTGCAGCGTGACGTGGCCTTTGGGTTTCCATTTAGCTGCAATCCATCCATATAGGGATTTTTCTGTTGACCAGAACCTTATAAATTGCCCAATGAGGGCGTGATCCCTCATGTATTGGATTTGTTCATCGATCTTCTGTCCTGGTAGCTCTATTCTTGGCCTTTCGGCTGCGATTGGTTTGCAGGTTTTCGAAGTGATCTTAGGCCTTTCCTCTGGCTTGTCCTTACTTCCTGGAGTATCTCCTCTCTTGTCTGCCTGATTATTAGTCGCTTTGTGCTCACTTTGCTGCAGGATCTCCTTGTTGAGCGCCTCCTCATCGACAGATCCAAAGACAATAGACCCCTCATGCCCTGGCGGCATGGCATTTGCTTTGGGGG